>VNJO01004473.1:0-38772 GCA_008042535.1 Drosophila tani
CACTCTCCTAGAATAAGGCTGCGTTAAAACGCGGTACAATGCTCCAAATGGTAAAGGGGCTTCTATCTATAATTTCTTCAATCTCTGCATGTGATTTGCTCTGAAATTGCGGATACAAATCAATTTTCCACTGAGATACGGGGGTTTCCTTCTGTTTACCCCCCATTTTCGCGAAATCTAGTTTTTTTTGCTAAGAAAAAGGGTACTAGGATGTTTTCACTTTGAAAATTTATCACCATGCCATTCCAAAAATAGAGATAACGGGGAATTTAAAGAAAAAAATAGCAAAATCGATTAAATTTTACCAAAATAGTTTAGTATAACCCAAGTGTGCCAATAATTTTGTTCAGGAAAAATCGGCTGTTTTTTTACATTTTTAATTTTTTTAAATTAATGAAAAGAGATACGGAAGTGAAATAAAGTTAGTTTTGTTGTAAATTAATCAATGTATATTACTAAAATTTGTTTGATGTAAAAATCACAATTTTTAGTGGAGAAAAGCTGTGTGAAAGTCAGACATGCCAACTGTGCCAATAATTAAGTTCGTCACTGTATATATTTTTGATAAGCGTTACCAGCCGAGTCGATCTAGCCATGTCCGTGTGAAACAACAGATCTCAGAGACTATAAGAGCTAGAGCTACCAAAATTGGTGACAACATTGGAATCTGTTGCACTCAGATCAAGTTTGTTTTAAAATTTGGCCACGCCCACTTCCGCCCCCGAAAACCATAAAAAACGGTATATGAGCTATAGTATGCCGCAAATTTCGGCTTGAAGTAATTAAATAAAAGAAATAAGTAGGCCTTCGCGGACGTGTTCTAAGAATTTGAGTAAAATCGGATGATAAACATGGAAGTAATTAAACAATAAAGATTGTGTATATGAAGAAGCATACAGAGAGAAAGAGAGCGAGAGAGAGAGATGTTGAGAGCGCACGTGCGTGTTGCCTAGCAACAGTTGTCTTTGTTGGGTGTTGTGCAGCATATTCCTAGCAACATTCGTCTTTTTTGGATGTTGCTCAACGCGTTTCTAGCCACATTTGTTTTTATTTGTCAAAATTTTTCCATGTTCATGTGCTCTTTAATTTCACCCTCAATGCTTTGGTTACCGGGTATCTCACAATCTGTCACACTTGACTGTAGCTTTCCCACTTGTTTTTATCTTATTTCAAACGACAAGAATCTTCAAAGACGAAGACAATTGTATTCTTCTTGCCCACATTCCCATATTAAGATTTATTTTATTCCTTAAATAAAACATTTCTGGATTGGTTTTAGAATTACTTGTGATTTTATTTGGAATTAAAATTAAATAATATTATTTTAGATTTTCATTTGTAATAATTGCATTTTATTATTGCTACCATAATTATCGCCTATTTACCATAAGCTAGTGTCTCACGTTAGTGGGACTTCAAATGCTACGATATTGTCTTTGCGTAAAGAGAACTTTTCACCCCAAATTAGTTACTATTATAGTCAGCAGTGGCCAGAACCAGTTGGGAATTATACATGTGAAGGTAGTAAATAAAAAATATGGAAAATTCTCATTTTAAGAATTTTTGATATAATTTAAGGGTTTATTTTAAGAAGAAGATCTCAAAATTAAGTTAATTTGTTCATGAAAATAACCTGATAAATCTTATTTTTTTAATTTTTGGTCTTGTATTAAGATTTAATTTAAGAATGCAAAAAATCTTACAAGGAGATTTTATTATTTCTATCAGTGTACGATTTCTAAAATGTTTCACCAAGAAATATAGATTTTTAGGCAATATGACCACATTTGAGACATTTATGGCCCAAAATACAATTTTTAGGCATAAAATCGTCAGTTCCTACGAAGTTAGATTTTTTTTTTTTTTTTGGTAGAAGACATATCACTTATTTTTTACCTAGTTAAGAGATGTTTTTGTCTGATGACATATTTCTTCGATATTTCAGATTAATTACATTTTTATAAAAATACAAGGAACAGGTTTCTCACACAATCTGCTAAGTCTTAGCAGCTTTATTGGGTAGTACTGGCATAGTCTAAATTTAGTTTGCCAAAATTCTCTATCAGATCAGGCTAATGGTATCGGAGTGAATGGACGCAGAAATTCCTAAGTAAATTCAGCCAGAAGCTTTAGAAGCCAGCTTCACATTCTTGGTTGTGAATTAGAGAAAATTGTAGTTCAGTGGGCGCTTTAAGGCGCTCACGGAAAGCAATTAAATTCAAATAAATGAATTTGATTAAAGCAGATTAACCCACAGCAGACGTCATGCCCTGTGCATGCCCCCTTGTTCGCGACATTTGCCCTGATTTTCCTTCCGTGGCAATATTCGTCGGACCACCGCGCTCCAAGAACTCTGCTTATTTGTATCAACCCAGTTTAACTTTAAGTTATTATATAAAAAATGACTTACCAGCACAGCGTGAAAAAAATTGTTTAAGGGCTTCGTGTTTCCTTATCTGGATTATGGGAGGGAAATTCGTAGTAACCTGCCTAGTTGAAAAACTTTCTCCGCTTTATGTTCAGGGATTTTATTTTAGTTTCCCCACTCGAATAGCAAAGTGCACGCACGCATAAATCTCGTTGAATAACTTGTGCAACAACTTTTTCTTACTAAATGAAGAGGAAAATTATTTTTTAAAGATTACAATATTCGATTTCCGTTTTCATTGCCAGACAAAAATTCTTGCTACGTTGAGCCCATAACCGAGTTTTTTATACATGTACTTACCAGTTGTTTCGAGATCGAATATTTTATTTATATTTTATATGGAGTTTAAGACTTAAAGGTACAAATAGTTTTATATGGTGCATAAAATACGCTAGCACTTAAAAACTTCTGCAGCGCACCAACTCTGCATAAATGTGCATTTATTTATACATATATCAAGCTCCTAGCCAGCCGGCTTTGCATGTGCTAGCTCGTACTTGAAAGATTAATTGGTAGCATGCAAATGAAATTAATTTACTGGGTCGTTCGAGGTGAGTTGAAGCAAGCAGAATCATATTGTTCAATGCCTACATTGAGAGCACTCAGAGTGAAAAGTTTTTAAGCAATATTATATCCAATTAAAGTCAGTCCAGTTAAAGTCAGCACTAAATTTGTTATACCCGGTACCCATAGGGTACAAGGGTAATATAAGTTAGTGCCAACCAAGAATATATGTAACAGGCAGAAGTAAGAATCTCCGACCCTATAAATTATATATATTCTTGATCAGCGTCACCAGCCGAGTCGATTTAACCATGTCAGTCTGTCTGTCCGTGTGAAACAACAGATCTCAGAGACTATAAGAGCTAGAGTTACCAAAGTTGGTGACAGCATTGGAATCTGTTGCACGCAGATCAGGTTTGTTTTCAAATTTCGCCCCGAAAGTCATAAAAAACGGTATATAAGCTTAAGTCGTAATTTTCGACTTAAATTAAATAGATAAAATAAATAAGTAGTAAGATCCGATGATAAACATGGAATCCCATAGCGGCTTCGTTCGATGTATAAATAATATACCCTGAGGGAAGTATTATAACTTTGGTCAGATATTTATATCCCTTATGCGGGTATAATACTGGGCACAAGTTTTCATTCATTGACGGATTCATTAGAACCTTGAAAGAGACAACTATATAGCATGTCTTATTTGGTTCGGATTTGTTTAGTAATGCGACTACGGTTAGACCAATTTAAACGGTAAACAATAACAATGGCCGGTATTCCATGTTCATAATTATCCATTTCTGGTGTCCTCTTGCAAATACTCCTGCGGAATTAATATGAAAACCTTTAAACTGATTTTTTAACCCGCTCTTGTACATAGATTAAGTTAATTCATAGTAATTACACAATTTTCACGGCGGATGAACCATGCCGCCAAAACTTCTACATTTTGATTATTTTTCTTTCTTTTGTGCAATATAGTTGCTGCAAATTATGGCAAGATTTGGTCATTGAATGCATTAATTGTTCATTGTAAGTGAAATATACTCGTCTTGCTCGCACTTAGGTCCAATGAATGAAGTTTTTAATGTAGTGTCATAAGGTTATTATGATTGATTGAATAATCATATTCTATAGCTAGCATATACTTTCACACTGCGGTTCAAAATTTATTAAAACATCAAAATAAAATAAAAACAAATAGGAAAGCTTCAGTCTAGTGTGACCGACTGTAAGATACCCGGTACCCAAAGCATTGTGGGTTATATTAAGTAGCATGGACATGAACAAAAAAAATGTTGACAAAGTAAGACAAATGTTGCTAGAAACATTTTGAGCAACACCTAAAGAAGACAAATGTTGCTAGGGACCTGTTGACACATGTTGCTAGGAACATGTTGAGCAACACGCACGTGCGCTCTGAACATTGAAGGAGAAGAAGCATGCAAGTTATCCAGCTCAAGATCCCAGCAGCTTTACCCAAGTTGTAAACAAATTTCTTTATAAACAATTCTTAGTTGGGAATCACTTATTCAGCAAAAAAAAAAAAAAAAATATCAATCACATTACAGTCAATTTAGAATTTAAATATAGTTCATTTTTGATATTAATGATTTAAAATTAATTTAAAATGTCTCAGTACTATCTTAAGAATATAAGAATTTATGATTATATTTATTTTTATATTTTTATTTATTAGCAAAAACTTGTAAATTGTATACGAATTCACTTATTTGCTGATAACGCGATGTATCGATGGTAGAAACAGCAATCGATGGTGACCCGGAGCACAGCATCATCGATAGTATCGTCGATAGTTTTACAGCTTAAAGCCTAGTACCACCGCAGCTACTCCTGCTACCACTAAATGGTTGGACTGGTGAAATGAATCAAAGTTACTTCTCTGATTGTACACCATATCCTTGCTGGCATACATTTGGTTAGAGTTGGTACTGCTCCTGCGCCCGGTTCTGTCCATTGCTGTACATGTTCTTTTCCAGCTTGGCAATGAAGGATTTGTCCACCCAGATACTGTTCTCAGCAACTGAGGCCTCTGTATGTCCTTCTCGAGTTTGGCAATGAAGGATTTGTTCAGCCAGACACTGCTCTAAGCAGCAGCGGGCGGTGACCGTCGCCTCTGACGCCTTCATTTCAGAAATCGAGCGTGACATCTCATAGTGCTCATCAAAGTCATAACCAAATATGACATCGAGGGACCTATTTCCTCCCAGGCCTTTATTTATGCAAATGTTTAATATTGAATTAATATTATCATTGAATTGGCCTCTACCAATTTAATTATTATAACTTTATCTGCTCTTCTAAACGCCTGGACTGGGCTTTTGAATACATTATTGTGTTTGGCGGGATCTATATTTTTGAATTGTGTGAAGAAACAGTAAGAGAGAGTGAGATGCCAACAGTTGAGAACAGGTCGTTTTATTAAATTTTTTATTCTCTTTCTCCCCCGTTCTGAAAATACCGAAAGTCTCCCTTCGCGCCACCAAGTATTTTTCTGGTTTGTTTCTGGTATTTCGTTCGTTCGTCTGCGTACCGGCCTTTAAAACAGCGCTGCCGAACAAGGTTTCTCGACTATTGACCTCTCGCTCTCTCTCACTGCTTACAAACGCTGTTCGCGTGTCTGATAGAGGTGGAGAAACATCGATGTTTGCGGACATCGATGTTTTTCGATGTTTAAACAAAAAACATCGATGAAAATAAAAGCATCGAAGTTTTCCGATGTTTTTATAAAAACATCGATAAAACATCGATGTTTTCAAGAAAACAGAAAAAAAATTTCTTCAAAAATAAATTAAAAGTTTTTTCTACTGCTCTATTGATGTGACAAAAACATCGATGTTTCCCAAAAAGACATCGATGTTCTCTAACATTTTAAAAACATCGATGCATCGATGTTTTCATCGATGTTTCTCCACCTCTAGTGTCTGAGTACGGAGCTTTAGTGGCCAGTTGAAAGTTCCAATTTGATTAACAAGCGACTTTTAAAGTTATCGTCTATCGGAAAAGCGTCGTCGAATTTGAAAATTTCAAAAATACCCGCACTAAGGATAATTTTTTAGTTATTCTTACCAAACCTTTGAGCTTGAGGTGTTGTTCTGACTATTGAGAGGGTATCAATGCTTAAATGGAACAATATAAGTGTTTATAATCGTATGAAATGTATAATATACAAAAAAGGGATACAAAGTGAAAAAAAGAGAGATATAGTCTGTTGTCCTGTAGTAGAAATCCGTTTAGAGAGCTGTATTCCTGCAATTGTTTTCAGTTGTATCTATTTTTACAACCCTAGAAAAAAATAAGCAGGGTTTGTAAAAAAGGTAGAAATCTGCAAAGAATGTAAAACTGTGGAATTATGATACATTATTATTTTGGCAAACGCAAACCGAACTGTTATTTGGTGTCTTTATTTGAGCTGTAAATATTCAAACCAATTTCTTACTCTAGAACTGAAAGTCTAATAATGAATCTAACCGTAATATCGCCCTAGGAAAGGGTTTTTTAAAGGCTCATGGTTCTTGAGGGCGGAAGTGGGTGTGGCCGAATTTGAAAAAAACTTGATCTGCGTGCATCAGATAGAAATGTAGTCACTTGTAAGCACATATGAATTGTGATTTATTTAATGTAATAAAATTAATTTGTTACACTATTTTTTACACTTTTTTTATTAAGATTTGAACAATTTAGTCTATTTTAATTTACCAAGACTAATCATCGATAGTATTACTAAAAACATCGATTCTTTCCAGCTCTAAATGTAAATCATTTCATTTTCGTGTGCTCGTACAGTTCAGTGTGCCGTAAAAAAAAAAGTGTAAATAAATAAAAATAAATTAAAGTTTCATGAAAAAAATAATAAATAAATAATATTTTAGGAATAAGATGTCTTCAAACGCCATCCAGGTGTGCATTAAGATGCATCCCCGCGAGTCACACCAATTCTCCCTCTGGCAAGTGAAGGAGGGGCGCTCGATCAAGCCGGCGGACACCCACGCAGAGCCCAGCGTATTTGGTATGCAATGTAATCCTCCCTAGAAACCCCCCCTTATGCCATTCCTCGCAGACTATGTCTTCGATGCCAGGGCGCCAGCAACCAGGAGGTATTTTGCCTACGGCCAGTCGTCGTCGGGTGAGTATTTATATGGCGCCTCTCGTGCTCACGGTCGCTGAACGCCTGGCTCTCCGCAGGGAAAACGTACACAGAGGGCCGCGTCCCCATTTCTGCGACAGAGGGGATTTATTCCGGACTTCAATTCGGAACGCAATGCCTTGACCACAAACTCACCTTTATACCGCTGGTAGTGGTAGTGGCCAGAACCTTTGTAGATGTTGAAGAAGCTGCCGAGGCATTCGACTCGAAGGAAGAATTGCCTCCGCTGATCTTAGGAGCTCGTAATACAGCGAGTTCCGCCTCCATCTTGGTGACAATCTCGTTGAGGGTGCACTGCTTCTCCTCAAGGTTTCGCTTGTCTTTCAAAAGACTTGAAATAGTGGCGTTCATGCGCTCCCTCTCCGTCAGGAAACTGGTCTCCTTGGATTTCCATGGCTGTTCTTAGCTCTTCGATCTCCTTTGAGAGCCCCGCCATCTTCTCCTTCATTTAAAGGAATTTGTTATTAGCTGCCAAGGAGCTAACATTTGATTTATCGAGGCGTCTCGCAGGGACTCCGTTTCGGCATCTTTGGCTCTTAGATGCGCCATGAGCTCAACATTCCGATCACTGCTCAGATTCAAGGAGTTAATCTTTTCTTCAAGCAGCTGTTTCTCCCTTAATGAGGATACAGTCGAGTCCAAGCCCGCCTTTTCTGTCTGGAAACTCATCGTTTTGCTTAAATCCCATAAGTATGATTATTATGTGAGTGGAACTAATCTAAATAGATTTACCAATTCAGAGTGTAGTTTGTCGCACTCCTTGGTCAGTTCCCCTATGGAATGGCGACACAGCTCCACCTTCTGACCCATCTCCGAGCATTTCTAATCGAGTTCCGCTTTCTTAGCCCCGCAGCTGCTCCTCCAATCGAGTGTTTGCATCCTCCAGTTCAACTAATTTGGCTTCCAGGGAGGAGCACACCTTCTGCTCCTCTTCTAGCTGGCTCTGCAGGTTGTGGGCATTCCTAAGCTTCACCTTGAGCTCATCGTTGTCGGATTCCAGTGAATCCTTTCGCTCCTGCAGGGATGTCAGCTTCAGCTGCAGTTTGTTCAGTGACCCCTCTATCAACTCTTGGATCGCCAGATCGCCATGGCTTACCGCGTTCAGTTGACAACTTTGTAGTGCTTCGAGCTCACTCGAACGGAAAGATTCAAGAATGCTCGGAGATGAGTCAGAAGGTGGAGCTGACCAAGGAGAGCAGCAAACTACGTTCTGATCTGGTAAATTTATTTAGATTAATTCCTCTTTTACTTGCTAATTATATTTATGGGATTTTAGCCAACCAAAACGATGAGTTTCCAGACAGAAAATGCGGACTTGGACGCGACTGTATCCTCATTGATAAGGGAGAAACAGCTGCTAGAAGAAAAGATTAACTCCTTGAATCTGAGCGGTGATCGGAATGTTGAGCTCATGGCGCATCTAAGAGCCAAAGATGCCGAAACGGAGTCCCTGCGAGAAGCCTCGATAAATCAAATGTTAGCTCCTTGGCAGCTAATAACAAATTCCTTCAAATGGAGCAGAAGATGGCGGGGCTCTCAAAGGAGATTGAAGAGCTAAGAACAGCCATGGAAATCCAAGGAGACCAGTTTCCTGACGGAGAGGGAGCGCATGAACGCCACTATTTCAAGTCTATGGGAAGACAAGCGCAACCTTGAGGAGAAGCAGTGTACCCTGAACGAGATTGTCACTAAAATGGAGGCGGAACTCGCTGTTTTACGAGCTCTTAATATCAGCGGAGGCAATTCTTCCTTCGAGTCGAATGCCTCAAGCGAACGTTTAAAAAAAAATTTAAATTAATATTTAAGCCTCCAAGCCACCAAGAATAAATTTAAATTAAATTAAAGTTAAAGTTAAAAAATTAAAATAAATATCACAAGCTATACTTGATAATTAATTCCTAAAAAAAGCAAAACAAGCGAACGTTTAGAATAAATTAAAATATTTAAACATCGCCAGGTTGGAGCTGGAGAACCACGAGGCAGTGGGCTTGGAGTTCCAGTTCGAGGCTTACAAGAAGAACTTCCAGCCTGCGAGAGAAGGACTTGCTGGCAGCGCTCTCGGACAAGGACAAGGAGTTGCAAGGCAGCTACAAAGCTGCAGAGGCAACATCAATTAAATTAAAATTAAAACATTAAAATAAATATCAAAAATAAATAAGACAAATAAATAAACAAAGCCCGTGAACAGCAGTAGCAGCAATATAACAAGCGAGCGTTCAGAATAAATTCAAATTAATATTTAAGCCTCCAATAAATAAGGGAACGAGCTCTTGACTGCTGCTCGATTAACCGAGAACTGATTTCTTGCCGCAAGACACCCGGCTTTTATATCCGTTGGTGGACTGACAGGAAAGGTCCCTTGGCGATTTGCTAGTTCCGATTAAAGCGATCGACTATCGAATTGGTCATCAAATTTGAAAATGTAAAAAATCGGCCAACTGTAATCAAATGTTTCCATAATTTAGCAAGTTCTTCTTCGATTATTTATGACCTTTGGCTTTTTATTTTTAAGAATATACTGGACCTTTTACTGCAAAACGATATTGTTAGGTTTATGATTTTATTTTCGAGATAATTGGCTTATCAGAAGTTCGTTTTCTCCGCAGCAACAATTTCCACTGGCGCCGTGTGTCCTGGAGTTTAGTGTAGAATTTTAATGCAGACTAATAGCGCCGGACTAGATTATACTTAACACTAATACTGGAATTATATCCGAATTGACAGTTGGCCCATCATTAATCAAAATTATATCCGATCCTACCGTTGAGATCACGGAACTTCTGCTTTAGTACAGCTTTTACAGCTTGCGAATCGGGACTCACCCTCTGGATCCGTCATGGTGCCACAGTCCCAAGAGGTGTCCCAGAACGAATTCTTCCGGCGCTCATCATGCGCTGCCATCCGTCTGTCTCTTCGCATCGCTCTGTCAAAGTAGGTCGATTTCTGAGAAGTCCTAAAGGCCAAACTAGCGGAGATGGAGTTAAACATCGCCAGGTTGGAGCTGGAGAACCGCGAGGCAGTGGGCTTGGAGTTCCAGTTCGAATCTTACAAGAAGAAGTCCAGCCTGCGAGAGAAGGACTTGCTGGCAGCGCTCTCGGACAAGGACAAGGAGTTGCAAGGCAGCTACAAAGCTGCAGAGGCAACATCAACAGGATCGACAGGGAGCCATCGAGGCCCGGCAGGCAGACTTCCAGACAATCCAGCAGAAGTACCAGAAGCTGCAGGAGGAGTACGAGCAACTCGGACACACTTCGAATGCCTCTGAGGAGCAGTGCCAGCAGCTCCAAGCGGACAACACGATACTGCAGGCCGAGATAGGAACCCGGAAAGAGCGAGTGGAGGAGGCGCAACGAAGTATAAAAGTCATATTATCCGATGACGCTCTGCTTATCGAGCAGCTGCAGAAGAGGAACGCCAGGATGGCAGAGAGCGCGGCCAGCAAGTCCTTCTCTCGCAGGCTGGACTTCTTGTAAGCCTCGAACTGGAACTCCAAGCCCACTGCCTCGCGGTTCTCCAGCTCCAACCTGGCGATGTTTAACTCCATCTTCGCTAGCTTGGCCTTTAGGACTTCGTTTTGAGCCAGCTTGGCGTTCCTCTCCTGCAGCTGCTGCTTCTCCTGGGCCACTAGTTTCTCAATTTCAGCCTTAAGCTCGGCGATATTCGTGTCCTTTAGCTGCATCTGCTCCAACTGACTCTCCATTTGCCCCTGCAGCTCGCACACTATGGTTTTCTGATCTGCGAGGAATGCCCTGTGAGCGCCTTCCTCGGATGGCTTGGCTGGCTGCTTGAGCTCCTCCCGCTCCCGAAGAGCGTCATTCTCCTGCACAGATTCCAATAGCTGGTTGGAGAGACTATCGTACTCTTCTCGGATCTCGTTGAAGTTTAGCTCCATCTCTTCGGCTAGCTTGGCCTTTAGGTCAACGTTCTGAGCATCTACGGCATCTAGGCTGGGAGCTTCAGGGAGCATCAGGTTTCGCTCCTTCCGTCCCAATCTCGGCCTGCAGTCTCGTGTTGTCCGCCTGCAGATGCTCCTCAGGGCACTGCTCTTCAGAGGCATTCGATTGCGTCCCATCGACTGCTTTGAGACGATTCGTCCCTCCAGTGTGATCAAAAATATCTGATTGCTACCCCTGCGCTTTTCTGCAGCGACCTGATGTTGAAGATACCTGATCTCGGTGTCCAGCTGTTTCATCATCAGATCGCATACAATGCTGTTGGCGTGCGGCTTGAGGTGTTCAGCGTGGACTGAGACTCCTCCATCACCCAGGGCTTAATGGTGCAAATGAAACCATTACCGCTCAGAGTCGGCTGCAGTATGCGCGTCAGCTTAGAGTCGCGGAAGTTGATGAACCTATCGTCCATATCCACATCCATTTTGGAGAGGTTCTTTATCGCCTTGCTGAGGAACATCAAACTCTTGTTGATGGGGACATTAGGCCCAGTGGACTCGTAGTGAGTAATCGTTCGTGTCCAGCCAGGTCCACCAGATTCAGAACGCTCTGTCTGATAGAGCCGGGGCATTTAGGACGAATCCAGGCAACATTGCACAAGTTCGTCTCAATCGGAAACCTAAGTGAACCGGAGAGCCGTACCTCGTGTCTATCCGCGTCCCCAAAGCAGTCGATGGGACGCCTAAAAATTGAGTAACCAAAAATTAAATTAATTAAATTGAAATTTAAATAGTAATTAATTTTTAATCAGTAAAACCCCACCCGGTTTGGGGCCTGCCTTAAAATGTTTACCTTATTGCTTATATCTATCATTTTTATCATCCGATTATACTATAATTTTCAGAAAACATTTTCGCACAAAACTCTATATTTCCTATAATTTTTTCCTTAACCGAAATTCAAGAGATTATTTTAGGCTTTTTATAATTTGGGAGACCGGAATTGGACGTGGCCAATAGATTGAAATGTTGATTACCACATTTGGCAGCTCTTGCTCCTATAGTCTCTGAGATCTGTTGTTTCATACGGACAGATGGAGACGGCTTAATCGATTCGGCTGGCGATGCTGATCAAGAGTACATAGTTTATGGGGTCAAAGTTTTAATACCCTTGAACCCTATTGGTATAATAAAGTGAAAAAGTTTTACGGTTTTTCAGCTTTTTTTTTATAAAAAAGAATTTTTTTTTTGTTGAATTGTAAAATTTGTATGAAAATCTTTAAGCTTTTTTTCAGGCAAAAAATACAGCTTTTTTTCTACCCTTGTCCCACCGAAAACAGCTTATTTTTCTCAGCAAAAGTTGGCAACACTGATTAGAATGCTGCCACCAATTTTGGTGGCTCTAGCTATAGATCTCTTTGAGATCTGATTATCAACATGGACAGACGGACCTGGTTAAATAGACTCGGCTGGTGATGCTGATCAAGAAAGGGTCGCAGACTCCTCCTTCTGCCTCTTACATACATTTTCGGTTGGCACTAACCTATAATTCCCTTTTACTCTTTGGCTACCGGGTATAAACAGAATAAACAGAATAACAAAAAAAAAATGGTACGATATTCAAAGCTTTAGTTCAATGAGCTTATATAGCTATATAGCTTTTATTTGTCCAACACCTAGAATGTTCTAAAAGCTCTGTAGTTGCTTAAAACAGACTTTGTTTTAAAAACATATATTTCAGCAGATAATCCACCAGTCTAAAGAGCTTTAAAGCGTTTTTGAGCTTTTGATACCCTTGAAATAGAAATATGAACGTTCTGGCAGCATTATAAAATCTATCTTATAAATTGGGAAAATATCTTATATTCTATAAAAAACATAAAATAAGAAATAATTATTTTATTAGAATTTTATAACGTCAGCTATTAGTGACTTTCAAAGTTTAATAGGAAACAATTAAACTTTAAGTCACCACCTTGCTGCAATAAAAGCGAATACAAGAAGAACAACCTTTGCCATCGCCCAGGGGTGCAATGAAAAACAAGCTATGGTATACAAAACAAATCTGGAAAATAGACACAGACGAGGGGGTTGGAATCGAGGGGCAAAAGTTTCCACAGTCATTGCAGTGGCAACAACTTCTAGTTTCATGCAACCCCGAAGCACCGGCACACTTAAATTTGAATTGGAATAACATTAAAAAAAAAACATAGAAGGGCAACTATAAAAACAACAAGAAAGAAAGCTAGTTTCGGTAAACCGAAGTTTGTATACCCTTGCAGTCTGCAATTGGATCATTGAAAATTGATCCATTTTAGTAATGTTAAAAAAATATCGACTTTTGTAAATTTTAAATGTTTATATAATTCGACCGAACGTTTTTATGGCAGCTATATTATATAGTTGGTCGATTTTAATAAAATTTAAGCCGTAATTCTTAAACCGTAAAAAACCGCTATATCACGAAATTTAAAAAATTATGTTGAAAAACAGAGAAGTTACAATTTTTTTACATTTATTTCGCCATCATTCCTATGGCAGCTATAAGATATAGTGCTCCGATTTTGGACGTTCCGACATATATACTGCGTGCTAAAGAAATAAGTTTATGCTGAAAATCGATAGCTCAAAAACTGAGAGACGAGTTCGAGTAGAAACCGACAGACAGACAGACGGACAGACAGACCGACAGACAGACAGACGGACAGACAGGCGGACATGGAGGGATCGACTGTGATGCTAATTAAGAATATACTTTATGGAGTCGGAGATGCCTCCTTCACTGCATTGCAAATATCATATATAATATCAAAATTATAATACCCTTTGCAAGGGTATAAAAAAAGGAAAGATGGCTAAAGGAGTAGTAAAAGTTGTGTGAAAAACTGGTAACACGAAAAGTGAAACTGACAAAAGGAGAGAAAAAGTTCCGTCTAGTTATTGTTGTTTTCGCTGTTGACGATTATGGGCGACATGATGGCGACACAAAGTTCAAGGTCAGGTCAACGGCGGCTGATGGTCTGGGTTTAATGGCAGAGAGCCTTCGATGGCAGCCTTCAAAAATACTAATAAGCTAATAACACCAACAGGTCGGTGCCCTCCGACTTAAGCAAAACCCAACCCATCACTTTTTCCAAGTTGATTTGATTAATGTGCATTCTCCAAGGCGCTGAAATGTTCAATAAGTGTCAATTACTGAAAACTGCGTCTTCAAATCGTCTCACTAAATACAGATTCCGCCAGGCTACTTGGTGGATTGCTTTACAATTTACGTCATGGAGCCTCCTTCAATTACCTTGATATGGCTGTAATCTGTTTGGTTATGGAGCTGACAGGACTAACACGATGCCAGTCAATCCCAGGACTTTTAAATAAACTCCCAGACAAGTGAGTCGGTTGTCAGATGTTCGGCCTTGGATCCCTTTATATTTTTGTGCTGGCTATGATGTACAGCATACAAAGTACCCACCTCCTCAAATCGGTCGTCAGTGTCTGCGTAATTAGAATGAGTCCTAGAGGAATAGCTCAACGAGCTTATCGAGTTTTTAAATTATTTTTTATTCTTCCCTCCAGTGCTGGTACAAATAATACTAGAATTCTAGTTATGCAACAGGGAAAATTCATTGTATGCGTATATTTTGTTTTGGCAAATAATAAAAAGTACAAGGAATTTATAAGTTTAAATATTTTTTTATTAGACCTTAAAAGCAACCCAAATATTAACTCTATCAAGTATTGCCAGTCAGAGAAGCACCACGAAAATCAAGGCTATTGCCACCACTTGCCCTCCTTTGATTGCCTTTCAATCATAAACTAAGAGTTTGGCAGCCACCTTCGAAATCTCCGTCTCACTCAACCTCACCATTATGCCACATTATGGTGATGCCAACCCATCCCCAATTTTGCGCCTGCCAGCATATTATTAACCCAAAATGTATACATTATGTTTTTGTATGTATTTTCATTACCACCACGCGTGCAATTTTCCACAAAGGACTCGGAAGAGACTCTCCTAGATGGTTCCTCACCCCTTGGCCCTTGGGCAAGGCAGACGTCTCATCAGCACAATGGAGCAGACAGGAAGTAAGCAGCAGACAAGTGTTGAATGGTACGGGAAATGGGGTATCCTTTGCCCACCCACTCGACACCTGTTCATCCCTCTGTGCGGGGCCTTCAAAGCGCGATTAAGGCGAAAACACACCCAAGTTAAATACAAAACAAAAAGCGCTTTATGGGCTGGTAGCCCGACTATCAGACACTTAATACTGCGCCTTTTGGATTGTTGTTGCAATTATTTCAGATATTTCAAAACTAAGATTTTGCCATCTTGAGATCATAGTATTATTTTTATTCTGAAATTTTCTAGTCATTGGGGGAATTTACCCGACCGTGAAGATTAATAGCTTAAACTTTTCTTCGAATATTCCGATTTCCACCATTCTAGTTACCTAAGGTGAAACAAATGTATTCATAATATTGAACATTTTTTGGATATATGATTAATTATAGAATAACGTAACCCGATCGGGTTTATAATTGTTTTCTATTGCATAAATTTCCAAATTCTGTTTTCGTCTGGTTTGAAGCGGGTTTTCAACAATCGCTGCTGACTTTTTATACTGTGCTAGACGAAGATGTCTTAACTTTTAACAGGCATAGAATGCATAAGCCTCAAAAGGCTAATCAATCTAGCCATGTCCTTCAGTCCATCTAGCCTTAACGGCTATGTCTATCTGTATTAATACGTCGATCTCCATGAGACCATGAGACCTATAGACAAATGTGTTGAGCTCACTCTTATAAGTTCCAATCAAATCAAGTTAGTTTTAAAATTACGCTTTAGCACAAATCATAAATAAAACATTTTTAAACTTATAGCTGGGAATTTTCGTAGGTGTAAATGTATACCATTTCAATATTTTTCTTAATGTACATATTATTATGTTAATTAATATTTTAATGACACTAAAAGTGGGATACTGACAACATTGATCGCAAAGACCCTAGTATACTCGTATTCTCTACGTGTACTCGTTATAAAAACATAAAGATAAAGGGGAAGATGAGGAAATGCCAGAGAATGAGGAGAAAATTGCAGGAGACGTGCAAGAAATTATTACAAGTAACATTTATTTTTATTAAAGCCCCGGCCCAGCAAGTGATATGAAGGATGGGAGTGGGCGACAGGTGAGTTCGTGGAGAAAATCAGCGCCGGTGGGCGTGGTCGACTCTGCTTTCCCTGCACGTCACACACAAAGTGATCTCATAATCATCTGCCGTGTGTATTTTTCTCGGCAACGGTGCCAAAATGCCAAACAAGGCGCATAATTTTTACAAAAGCTTCCCCGCTGCTCCACGTCTCCGGTCTAAGTTCTACCATTTTTGTTTCCTTTTATTTTCCCTTTTCTTGGCTGCAGCCTGGAAAAGTAAGAAAATGTTCCCTTTGCTGTTGTTCCTGCTGTTAAGTTTAAGCGTGTGTCTGTGTGCAGATTAAATGTTTTTCGTATGCTTTTGGTAAAAGAGACGTGGGACGGGGATTATCCCAGAGAGATGGCGAAAAAGATGTGGGGTGCATGTACCGCCCAAAGGACATCAGTTTATTCCGGTTTATTAGCAGGTATGGCACAAATTTCTTTTATCCCTTGGCCTCGTCGTGTCTCAATGGTGTTGCCAGTTGAATGGGCTTGCGCCAGATGAAAACAGTAGCAATAGTGATAGGAAATTACTGAAAAGTGTGTTCGCTGTACTAATCTAAAAGTGCAATTTATTTATTTAAAAATTCTTCCTGGCGCTACAAATATAAAATGTATAATTTAAGTCAGTAACTAGTCATACAGGACAAGTTAATTTGTAATAAGAGTACATCCTGGATCTGTTACGCACACGGTTGTATTATTTATGTAAGTATTATTATTTTAGTATTTTTAAGCCTAAGGTAATTGTAAGTACTGTTAAGTTACTACATATTTTAACCGTAACTGTTTACCTGCTCCTGGAATCACCGGCCCTTAAGTTTAGTTATCATTGCGAACTGCACTGCATCACGGATTTTTCTTATGGAGTTCAGGTCGTTAAGGTCGCCGACAGAGAGCTGGTCTCCAATATCTTTAAGAATTCCTCTTGTACCCAACGGGGTGCACTTAGTGTAGTTGTCTGTTTCAAAGGCGTAAAACTAATTATTGTGAATTGATTAAAGCCAAATAGAATAAGAATAAAGTAGTTGCAGCTGCCTAGTTGTATTCGTCCTTTCCATTTTATTTTACATGTCTAATTCGTGAGGCATTCGCTTCTTAATAACTGCACCAACATTGGCGGCCACGTTGCGTCCATTAAGCTGCATAGTTAAACATACAACTGGCTCAAGTAATTAGGAGTCGATTACAAGGACCATGGTGGCTGCCTTGGAGGCATTTATGATGATGGCTAAGGGGATGTTGCTAACTTGCCAACAAACATTTCAGGCGCATTCAAATGCGAAGGAGAAAACTAATTCCAGCCAACTAGAGCTGCATCTGCGAGTTAACTTCAGGCAGAAAAGTTCCGAGTGCACAAATCCAGACAATTAAAAAAGGACTATAAAAAAGGCAAGTGGGTGGCGAGAACGCGACGGGCGCGCAGGAAAACAGAAAAAAGAGATGAGAAAGCCAAGCTGACAGTTGAAAATGGTAGGAAAGGCTGAAAGGTGCAAACAGAACCGCAGAAAAAAACGCCGTGAGCGCTGCAACAATTAGCCAAAGTCCGCTTTCTTCCCGCCGCCCCCAAAACACCACCTGACTCCAAACGATCCCGCTAAGTTGAAATATTTGCCCACATACACACACATGAGGTTAAGGGGCCACGTTCATGCAACGACAAATTGCCCACAATTCGTGCCTAATTTTAGCTGACAACTTTTTGCTCAACCGCGTCTGGCAAAGTGTATTAATATGCTATTCCGTTTCAGCTTTAAAACTCTACACACAGAGTTACATACTCCTATATATATTTATTTTTTGTTGCAAGCATTTTAGCGCTGCGCTTCACTTAATTGAACGAAGACTGCGAATAATTTTCATAGCTGCTGAATTCTGGGGCGGCAATAGAAATATTGCAGTCTTCGTTCAATTAAGTGAAGCGCAGCGCTAAAATGCATGAAGCTAGAATTTCCTAATTTTTTGTAAATCCCAAATAAGAAAGAAAGTGAAGAAAGTGGCAGACATATCTCAGAGCTAGTTTGTTAACTTCAGTAACATCTAGGTTGATCAATTTGGGACACAGAAAGAAGACGAATTTCTTGATCAATTAAATTTGAAAATAAATCTAATAGTCAAACATTTAAAAATCGCCTTTTATTGGAAACTTTATTTAAGCCATCCTTTGACTTAAATAAATTAAATGTATGCGGGACCTATAGTTTAAATACTACACATAGATAATAATATTATTGCCAGTCAATAATTAAGAAAATCCTTGTTATCAAGTTCTGCCATTTAAAATCAAATGGTATAATTATTTAGTCTGAAATCAAAAATCAAACATTTAAAATGCAAAAACACCTATTATTATATTCTATGTTAAGAGGAACACCAGATTCACTTTCCATTATGAGCTTAAACCTTGGCTTTTTTTAAACTGACATTATAGATTTTACTTCAACCTTATAGACATGGTGCGACTGTATGAATTCCTACAAAGCTCCAGTTCGAAAAATATCGAATTGATATGTACACACTACTCGTGTATATAAATGGAATTGCTAGCTAAGTGCCCGGCGGCCGATTCCATAGAAATTGAATTCCCAATGCGAAATGCTTTTATCAAACAACACAAGCCAATCAAACAAATAGGCAAACAAATCTGCAAGCTAAATAAATTTAACTTTTCCCCAATCTCTCCCTGTTCCGTTAAGGAAAAACAACACATCGCTTTGAAAAATGACCGAGGGCGATTGGAAAAACTGTGAAGAACTAAAAAACTTAAAAAAGTCAGGAAATATTTTTCACCAGAAACGATTCCCATTGACTCTTGCAAACAACCATACAAAGAAAAAGGAAAAACATCAAAGGATTTTGTCTATGGATGTATAGTTTGCGTGATTTTTGAGCTCGTTGAGGTCAAACAACGTGGACAAGTTTTTCAATTAGAGATATTTATATTAAAATTATTTTGCGTAAGGATATATAGAGATAGTATACTTTGTAACTACTTAGAAAGGACATTAGTTGTAAAACTGAGTTTTAACTATGTCACCGCAATTGCAAAGCTGTCAGTCGCGAAGCTTGTAGAGGTTTTCCCTGTTAGCTACTTGCATTCAAATTGACAAATGTCACTCAGTGCAGACATCGTAACTAGAGCGTGGTTTGGGTTGAGGTGAATGCCATTCGAAACTTTCAGACGTTACGGGAGTGTGCTAGAATGGGAAAAATGGATAGATACATATGTGTTTGGGGGGGTGGAGCCACATGACATCATTAAAATGCAAAACGCAAATTGCATCCATGGCAGTGAAATTGCCAATGCAAACAAACTTTGCGGAATGCCAGAAAGTGTACGAGATGGAATCAATCGATGAGCTAGCTTAAAAAGGATTGGAAATACATTTTTGTGGCGACATGGTTTCGTGTAGAAAGCAAACTGGTTAGTTCATAGAAGAGCTTTAGCATATTCTATAGTATTCTAATTTGAAAAAAAGCTTGTAAGACTATCTTCCAAAGCCTTAATCTTAAAAAACAATCGATTTTATTAATTTAACATTGCAGATAAATTTATTGCCATAATTAAATTAGATTATCATATAATAAGTTTTAGTCCTATGGCTTCAGGAACAGTGAAAATCTACTGTTTTTGCCTGACCGTTCCTATATCAGCTATAAGACACACTGGTCCGTTCCGACATATGTACATATGTACTTATATACAAAATGTAATACGAATAAGTTTATGCTGAAACTGCAAGTTAAAGTGTTCTAAAATCGAAAGGTTAGTTCATTACCTGTAAAATAAATCATTAGACGGCTAAATTGGTTGGCTGCAATTCGAGCTATTAAATAATAAACGTAAATCCATTTTTGTGATCTGGGGATACAACTCTACCAGAATTTCGCATCAACAGGCTTGGAGCATTTTTTTATTTTTTTTTTTTTTATAAACTGGTGTAATTTGAGGTTCCCAATGTGACGTAAGAAATCCCTTTATGTGTGCAGTGGGCATTTCTACGATTGTCAACCAAATACATAAAATTCAGCTCTAAGTATAAATATTTTGTTAGAAATGTAGTACACTCGTATACTCTATATATTATATATTGCCGAACACACAAATTCGGCGTGTGGACAGCGAAATGGATATGACAGTCTAACTTTGAATTTATTATTGGCTTTGAGTAGAAGACCAAGACTTGCCCAGGCAATCACTAAATCATGCTTACGGCAGCAGCATCTACAACTTGACGACAACAAAGACAAGGTCGGTAGGCTTCAGTGATTAGCTTGGTCAATAAACAGAGTTCGAATCAGAACCACAACTTGACGCCTTTTCGGCCTACTACAACAGCCAATGTGTAATCAAAGGGTCAACCTACCGCGGCGGCAATAATAACCACAAGGGGACTCTGAACCTCTTTATTTTATGCGGACGAACCGGCGACTGCAAAGATGTGGCTCGAAGAGGCTTAGACTGGAGTGTAGCCCGATAATACATAATACCAAAGGCGATTACACTAATGGTGATTGGCTTTATGCCTTGCGAAGGGGCGGAAATATCGAGCCAGCCAACTTAACGGTGGCAACTTTGGCCTAACTGTTGATCACCAGTCAAATTTGTCAGGCACTCACAAATCTCTTTTCCCTCGTGTGGTTCGGATTTTTCCCCAGCCAAACTACTTACAAAGTCGTGACAAAGCCATTGACTGTATGGCATTTGCATAGAAATGCAATTTTCGGCCAAGCACACAGAACTGAACTGGAACTGCTGAAGACGTCGCCAAACTTTTATTCGCTCCCTACCCTACCCTGGCGACAGCCCCCGGCCGTTGCACATAATTTCTGGCTTAGAAAGTTGTCGGTCGCGTAAATTGGTGGGAACATCTTAGCCCACTTCATTCCCTTGAAATCGATTTCGAGTGCCTAAGCTGGCAACCCAAGACCGTTTAGCCGTTTATCTGTCCTGGCGCTGGCGACCCCAAAATTACTCGGCTAATAGTTGCCAGCATACTGACAGCTTGTTTAATCATAAATTCCATGACCTAAGCTCGCCGACTACAAAATATGGTCAAAAGAAGGACGCAGGGGAGAAAAAGAAGAGCTCGGTTTGGATATTTTTCTAGTAGCTCGGAAAGGCAATGTCGGAATGTTGACCAGAAATTGGGGGTTATGGTTTTGTTTGCTTATTAAATAAATATTGTAATAGGTACTTTAGGCGGGAATGTTTGCTATCTGCCAAAGGTTCTTTTGGTACAATATGTATCTCTAGGAAGATAATGTCAATTTCTTTTAATATAAACGTTTAAATGGAAGCTAAAGCCAAATGGCCATCTTCCCGAGACTCTTCGAAACCATTACTCGGATCGACTGCAAATGAAGGATTTCAGAGTAATTTAGAAATAAAAATAATAATAATAAAAAAAAAGTTAAGTTTTCAATTGCCCCCATTCGAAAACATGGGATGAGACTCGGCAAACTATCTGCGGGAGTATTTACATACTGTTTTCTAAAGGTATAGAAAATGGACAGCTATAGCTACTTCGAGATTTTCATTACATTTCTAAGAGCACGTCCGCTTAAACGTATTTATTTTCTATCTATTTACTTTAGCCAATGCAACATCCCAACATACGTACTCTAAGATAGGACAAACTAAAGAAATGAATAAATTCTTCTAACACACCCCTGGTTTTATTCAAAATGCAAGAAATATGATCAATAAACTCTAGATTAGGATCTAGGTGGACATCCAAATCGTCAAATAGAGCGATCCTTTAATATGTTTGCACTGCACCATGTTTGAAAAGTATTAAGATCTGTTAGTAAATCCGACTGGCTGCATAAGTACTCTGGAGTTAGACAAGACTTTGAGCAGGTCGTTAATAAACAATGCAAACAGTAAGGGACCCAAATAGCTCCCTTTCAGGACACCAGAGGTCATTTGGAGAACATTGGACAAGTTGTTTTTAAAGAGGACCTTTTGCGTCCCGCCATTTAGATAACTTGAGATTCTCCTAGAAGATCGACAGGAAACCCATTAAGTCTAGTTCTCTAACAAGATGGGAATATCAAATGAAATCAGTATAAGTCATATCTGTCTGAAAATTTCTTGAAAGCCATTAATAATAAATAAAGTGAGCTCCAAATTTATGATAAAATTAAGTGAGCTTGAGATTCACCTAAGAACATTGAAATGAACACCCAACAAGTTGGGAGTGTCAAATGCTTTAATGAAATCAGTATAAGACATATGTTTGTATCTTTCGTGAAAAGCCATTGTTCAAACATGAACACGTTTAAATATAAATATATGTATATTTACCCTGCAATACCTGTCATTAAAGTTTCACCAACGATTCATCAAAAAAACTTCGTTGTTGTTGCAGGGTGACTTTAACTGCAGGGTAACTTTAACTAATCAATGCAACTGTGCACTGATTAGCACATACGCGCACATCTTTGAATATATCGGCCACTTGGGCCTAACACAGATCTACGCACTAGATAAATAAATTCACTTGAGATGTAATACGAACCACTACGTTGGTCTAGCGATAAGACTAGTTTTAAGAATCTCATGACCGCGGACTTTGAAATAAAATTGACTTTGAAATATTAACTTTGCAAATGAAGACGTCTTGTTATTCAGTCGATCTTTTTAGCCATTAATATTAAAAGAAGTCAGCTCCAAAATTATAGTTGTCGTTGATATAAAAAGTAACTTTATAAATAATGCACCAATGAGTACAACTTGCAGTTTGAACGTAGATAATGGTTTAAATGTTGAAAATTTAAAATACACATCAATTTAAACCTCCAAAAAATATTAAGAATACCTAATAATATTTGTACTTTTGCATTTGTATTACTAAATTTCTTTTTGGAAAGTGCATACAAATGTTACGTTCACCCCCATTAAAAGTCAGGCAACGGCAACCCCATATGGAAAACAAATTTTAGTTTTGCGGTCTTTGGAAAACTGTAACAAAATCACGTTGCAGCTTTTTTGACGAGTTGACGAAGCACTTACATAGCGTTTGCGATAACGCAATTCAGATTCATTCATTATTTCCACAACGATACGCGAAACAATTGACTCCACGCGGACCATAAAAACAAAACCAAACAATTTTGAGGCTTTTAGAATTTGATTCTTTTATTTTTTATTTATTTTGTACTTTTTGCTTTGCTGGTGCTCTCTGATTGGCATGAAACTTTAGACCAATAGAACTGCAGTCGACATCTGACTCTTGAAATTACCGCAGCAGCCCCCGGCGGCATGAGAAGACGAGAAACTTCCAAGTCTTGCCCCGCGCAATCTGCCCTCCCGTAACTCGAGCACTCCAAAATTTGCCACACTGACACAATGAGGCCAGAGGTGAGGCCGGGATAAGAACAAACAGTGCAGCGAACATGGCTGGCATTTAACCATTGCATTTTTTATGTCTGCAAAAACGAACAAAGTCGCTCAACATTCTCCGTTCAGCAGCTGTGCTGGAGCCTTTATCGATTAGATTTCCGACCCTACCGATTTAATTGTATTGCGAATTTTAATTCAAATGTTTGTAAGTCGTCCTTTGTCCAACATTATTGAATGTATACATTTATGTAACAGTGATCGACAAAATACAAGTGAGTATTGAACAAACACGGACTGCGTTTAAATACTAAAAATTCAAAATTCCATTGGACTAATTAACAAATAATCAAAAAACAGAAGATTTTTTCTACTAAAACCAGGAGATCACACCTCGATATTAAAATGTTCGACTTCGACTGAACAAGCTGGATTTTTCCAAAAGCGCTCATATTATTACATAAAATTATTTATTTTTATTTTTTTATTTTAAATATTTCCCAGTGCTACAAGGTTATTCTAATAAATTAGTACACTAGTCACAAAAATACAAAATTTATGAATCTTAAAATGGAACCCCACTTATCCTAATTAGTCTGAGTAAATTTTCTTATATTTAACATTATACACATATATATATATACATATATATACATTTTATATTTTTGTTAATTACTTAGAAATTTTTATAATTTTAACATTTTGTTAATTTTAATTTTAATATATTTTTTTATTTTTTTTTGTTATTTGGTTAATTAATTATTGTTTATATTTTGATTTCTAAGAAACTTTCTTAAATTATTCCTAAATTGCGGTGCGCTTATTGTTTTTAAATTTTGCGGCAGTTGATTCAACAAGCGAATAGTGTGAATAAAAAAGTGATGTTCGGAAGAGCGAGACTATGTCGGATTTAAATAAAGTTATTATTTTAATTTTTCAAATAGATAGTTGTCTCAGTTGTATTTATAGTTTTATGCAAAAGAATAAGGTTTCTGATATTGCACCAACTCTTAAAGTTAAAGCCGCATATGGTATTGGCCATGGGCGAAATATGTTCCGCTCGTTTAATATTAAATATATATCTGGCTATGGTGTTAAAGGCAACGTTTAATTTATGCTGTGAGGCGGCATTACAGTGTCCGAAGATTTCAATCCCATAACTCAGGGTAGGCATAAGGGATGCTTTTGCTATCATATATGCATAGCTATCGGAATATACTTTTGTGTCATATAGAGCTGCCAAAGTTGACCATACATTTTTCCAAACCCATTTGTTACATATGTCAGCCAGGATAGGTTATTTCTCATTGAAATGCCTAGATTACCGACTTGTTCAACATATTCGATACAAGCGTTATTAATGCGTAAACTTTGGAGAGTGGGAATACATGACGATCTTTTGCTTATAATTTTGACGGATTAAACGAAAGTCCATTCCTGCTTGCCCACTTACTAATATTTGATAATTCTAAGTTACATACATCTTCACAATCAAATAATATACCAACAGGACAGCTAACATACATTTGGGCATCGTCAGCATACATATGGACATTACACATGGCTAATATATTTGGAAGATCATTTACGTATATAGAAAAGAGAAGTGGACCAAGAACAGAGCCTTAAGGTACACCTCGCGTTAATGTCATCGCGTCGGAAGAACCATTGTCTGTGATCACAGATTGTTTTCTGCCGTACAAATAAGACGATATTAACTTAACAGCGGTGTTCGTGAATGAGAAGAGTTTTGATAGCTTCGAACATAAAATTTCGTGGGTATTAATAAGTAAAAACCAATTCAACTTATAAAGAATGTGAATTTTGCAAACTCTCTGAGGACAAACAATATAATATGCCCTATATCGAAATTCTTCAGCAGGAAAACATTTATTTGTATACGGTTTTTGTCTCTGGAGCAATATCTTAATTTAAAAACAAGTCAGAAAGCTACAGTTGAGTCTCCTCGACTGTGGGATACCCGGAGCTAAGAGCATCAAGCTAAAAGTCAAATCAGTGTCACGGCCAGCTAAAATGGCCTAAAGCCCGCTCCTTCCCAAGTCTCTTCAAAACGATTCATCCTATCGACTCCGAAAATAAACGTTCTATGAACAACGTAAAAATTCAAGGAAACTTAAAACAGTTTCATCCCAGTTCGAAACCACGGTTCGAGACTAGACTAATCATCTGCCGCGATTCTGAGTACGAGTGCGAGCGCAATAGAGATAGAAAACCGATGAAAAGCGCTAGGAGGGTTGTAAGCACATTTGGTACCTATAGCTCAGTGCAGGACAGGTAGACAGATAGATTGATAGGTAGATAGATTAGATAAAATAATGAAGTATACATTCCCGGAGGTTTTCTAAAAATTTGAGTAAAATCGGATATAAAACATGCAAGTTATTAAACGATAAAATTCCTAGAAACGTTTGTCTTTTTTAAGTGTTGCTCAACATGGTTCTAGCAACATTTGTCTACATTTTTAATTTTCCACGCCTGGAAATTCATGCTTTGGATACCGGGTTTGTCACAGTCGCTCATAATCGACTGCAGCTTTTCTACTTGTAATAGCTGGTACCCACAGGGTACAAGGGTATTATAAGTTAGTGCCAATCGAGAATGTATGTAACAGGCAGAAATGCCTCCTCTGACCCCACAAAGCATAAATATTCTTGATCAGCAGCCCCAGCCGAGTCGATTTAGCCAAGTCCGTCTATCCGTCCGTCCGTGTTGGTAAACAGATCTCAAAGATTATAAGAGATAGAGTTACCAAATTTGGTGACAACATTGGAATCTATTGCACGCAGATCAAGTTAATTTTAAAAACGCCCACTTCCGCCCCCGAAAATCGTAAAATACTTTACATAAACTATAGTCGTAATTTTTGGCTTAAAGTAAATAGATCAAATAAATAAGTAGGCATTTGCGGAAATTTTGAGTAAAATCAGATGATAAACATGGAAGTTATTAAACAATAAAGTTTCTGTGTACGCTTCTTCTGAGCGGCCACAAAGGTGGTAGCGAAAAAAAGTGTTGCGTGCTTTCGGGCGCAGTATTAATTTTTTCTGAACGTTGCTCAACATTTTCCTAGCATCATTTGACTATTTATAATGTTGCTCAAAATGTTTTTAGCAACATTTGTCTTCATTTGTCAACATTTTGTTTTTTCCACATCCGTGTGCTTTTTAATTTCACGCACAATGCTTTGGGTACCGGGTATCTCACAGTCGGTCACACTCGACTGTAGCTTTCTCACTTGTTTTTTGTTGTCTATATGCTCAGTGGCTCATTCCGTTATATTTTGAATTTAATATTCAAATTTAAAAAAATTGCAGGCCTAAAAAATAATGTAAAATGATTGACATGTCTATGGTATATACTCTCATTAAAAACATATATTTTTTTATTTGGATGCTTGCCTATCACTAGATCCTTCGTATATCAAAACATTTTACTACATTTAACTGGCACAATTCCGCTTGTCATACAAAAAAAAGATAATAAGAAATGTATAAATCCGCGATTGCAGGACTGGAAATTCAACTAAAACAACTTCAAGTCCTTTCCAAACTGCCTTTTACCCGCATTTTTGTACTCACTTTTTTGCCGCACGCCGAAGTCCGACATAACTTAATGACGTCGTTTTATGTTTCACTTTGGCGGCGAAGGCAATAAATTCTTAGGGTCTTGGTTCTTACAACGTTCCTGCTCTTGGCAACGCCGTTTCTGCACAGACATCGCAACCACACTCTGTTGGAAAAATCCGAGGAATTCATTGCAGCTAGGGCCGGGATTACTGGGGCCACCGGCGCTGAATGCTGTGAAAGTGAAATTCCTGGGGCTCGAGAATTGCCCAAATGCACGGTGGAGACTCAACGCCTTCGCAAATATTTCACATGACAAGCCAAGATGATAGGGCACAAGACCGACAGAAGCGATGTGCCTTGAAAGGTGAACAACGGAGTGCTAACGGTTTGTTGTTGACTTGATTTGCTGGAGGTAGCTTTGATTAGGTTTTTATGGGGTTATATACAGTTGTGATAGATGAAAAAATCGATTTTTTTATTGCATATTCTTTAAGTATATACTGTTGAGAATGCTCTCACAAAAATTCATAACGATCGGAGCATTAGAACCGAAGTTGTAGCTATTTATAGCGCACTACCTGCACGTCGGCTCGGGAGAAGCGGTTAACTTTAAACGCGATTATCTCAGAATCTTGTTTTTTCGAAATTACCTTTGCGGTGGCCACGATTACTATTAATCACCAAATCATAATCATCAACACCAAATTTAGACCACTTATTTATTATAATAATAGCTAGTCCTTGAACGAAAGATTTTTAATTTTTTTGAAAACTTTCTTTTTTAGAGCATAAAAATCGAAAATCTTATACCTTGAAAAAGTAAATTTTTTGTTAAAACCGCCCCCTTTTTTTTTTATCAAAATTTAAAGTCCAAGGACTAGGCAATACAATATACTAACGATTTTTTTGATTTCCGATGAACCGCTCTGGGGATATGATGGCCACCGCAAGTTACTATTGAAAAAAGACGATCTTGGAATTCGGCCATAACATTTTTATTATTTAATATTTTTTTATGAATAAATTATAATAAGTACCCAGAAACATGTACTAAACAACGTCGGCAAAACATTTTTAATAAATATTTTGTATGGTGTCAAAAAAAAATCGATGAAATTTCATTTTTTTTTTTGCGCGGTACAACTGTATATAACCCCTTAATGATAAATTAAAAATACTTACTTACTTATTTTCATTTAAAAAAATTCTTTCTAATAAAAATGTACGGAATGGAGGCCGGATAAAAAGTTTGTACTTCTAGATTAAAACTTTTCAAAGCTATGTGCTTTATTTACTTTATTTTGTTATGTTTATGTTATTTTATTAAGCTGAAAAGCTGTTCATATGTACATATATATACCATATATACAACTCTATGCAGATGTGCCCTGCAAGCGCAGGAGCGTCTATCTTTAAATATAGCTGCCACTTGTGCACTTGACAAATACTGTACATGTAATCTGAACCCCTGCGTAGGATCTCAGAAGATAAGACAAACAGATGTGCGGCGTCTGTGTAAGTCATAGATAAGAATTAAATTAGAATCTCCTATATAAAGAGGAAACTGTTTTAAATAAAATAAAATAGATCAGTTTCTTACAAAAACTCACATGTAAACGTCTCCTTATCTCGAGCGACTCTGTAGTTTTCCCCCTAGTGGAAGGACCGCTCTCTACTGAGTTTGAATTTAGAACTCCCAGAATGTAGACGTTTGCTTTATTTGCAGCGTCTCTTCATTTTGGTCCTTCACACAACTGTGTAAAGATTCTCAGAATAAGGATAGCACTTTAAAAAATCTGTATGTAGTGCAAAGGCGCCCGCAAGTAAGGTTGCTAAAAATAATAGACTAAAGTTTCCTCAATGTGGTAAGGAACAGAGTCTAGTTTATGAAAAATGATACAAAAGAATCTTTTTTGTGTGAACAGTTTGCAATTTATCTACAAAATTGTGTTCGATAATTAAAAATCGAACAATAAAAAAGTTTTGCAATTTCTACTATAAAAAATTGTGTTGTGTAAAAAATTAAAATTGAATAACAAAATAGTTTTAAAATTTCTACTGTATAAAATTGTATTCGAAAAAGAAAAAGCTAACAATAAAGGCTCTCTGTTGGACATGAGAGCCAACTAAAGTAAAATATGCCATAAAGCATGAATTTAGGTCCATGTACCTGGACTGTTGGACAAAAGTTCCAACAAAGTTATCTTAAAATATGATAACAATAAATGGTCGAAACCATCGACAATCGGGATCAATGTCAGATCCAAAGCCGCAAAAATTTCTGGCTACTATACAATCGGCTCGGCCATGAGACTACAATCATGGGCTAGCTACCATCAACGTCATCATCATCGTCTGCACACCAGAGACAGATAAATCAACACCAGAGCTCTTCAACTTCAACTTTACGTCTTCAACGTCAGCGGAATCTACATATTCGCAAATTGGACTATGGAGTAAAGTAAATATAAAATTAAAACAAAATAGAAGATCCTCATAAAATTGAAGTACAAATTTTTAATTGTTTAATAATAATATTTTTTTATGTACTGCCCTTGGCAGTATGTTCAGAACGATATATGTAGATATGTAAAATTTTTAAATAACATTTTTGTAATTTATGTGTCAAATGTAAAACTGCACGCCTAATTTTGCTGGCCCTTGGCAGAATTTTCAAACATGAACACGTTTATATATACATATATATATGTATTTATCCTATAGGATTGTATATATTGTATATATACAAATCGATGCAGCTGTGATCTGCTTGAGCGCATGTGCGCGTATCTCTAAACAGCGGCCATTCGGGCCTAGCACAAATCTGTGCACTTGAGATGTAATACGAACCCCTGTGTGGGTCACAAAATATCTTCAAAGATAAGTGCGGGATAGCTGTGTCTTTCCCATCGCACTCAAGAATGTATCCCATATTAGGGTTAAACAAAAAACTGCGTTGGTTTAGCGATAAGACTAGTTTTAAGAATCTCATGACCGCTACGTAAGCGCGAACTTTGAAATAAAGATTAAGTTTAAAATATCACCTCAATAAAAGTTGACGTTTGCTTCATTTGCAGCCTCTCTTACAAAAGCTGAGGTGGAACAGGATAAGCCCACCAAAGTGTGCATTAAATGTCATTGGGACTGCAAAAATGCAAACAAATGTTGCGATTCCTTATACGACGGATGTCTTAGGAAAAATAAGAGAAAAGCATAGGTTGGACAAGGGGCGTTAATGTTCACACCTGAATGTTTTGCAACTGGCAACTTAAGCTCAGCCAGACAGACAGTTGGCTTATCAAAAAGCTTCGAAGAATTCTGGGCCTTGTTGTGAATAAACTGAATTTCACCTAATTTGTCACTGGACTCCACAATTCTGTTGAGCGAAATCATATAACAGAGGCCGAGGTCTGTTGAACAAAAGTTTTCTATTTGAATGGTTCCGAGTGCTTCTACGAGCTTCGTATGCATTGGTTTTAAGTTTAAAATGCTGAAAAATGCTAACAAGACCCAAGTGGATTTGAAAGGAGCTTTTAAAGAAAATTTGTTTAAACGAATGAACATACACATGGACATATGTATATCGGTAAAACGCTCACGTAGCTAGCAGCTACCACAAGGGGGAAAAACGTTGAGCAAACTATCCCAAAAATAAAAAGAGCCACATTACACGGCCAATTGGCAACTGATTGGGCCTGAACCATTGAAGTAGATACGAGAGTAGCTCGACCAGATTGATTGCTGTCTGCAGAGCAGGTAAAATTGCACCAACCAAGCCAAAACTTCTCATTTCCCTCATTCCTTACCAGCCTTTCTCTAATTCCTCCCTGCACTTGAAGTGTGTGTACATTTCGCCTCTGGGCCGCCGCAAAGTATGCAGTGAGTTTGCTGCTGCGGGGAGTCGTGTAATTTGAGCGAAATAAATAAGTAATTATCACATGGTGCAGGTGCACTGGCATGACAAACACATACCGGTATAATCGTTCACATAACGACCACGCCATTGCTCCGCTTTTAAAAGCCTCCTTAGAGCGCAAGTTATTTTCTAAACTTTTGTTCTTGTAAAATGAGGCTTTCACGTTTTCGTCCACTGGTGAAGAACATTGCACTTCTTCTCCAACTTGCCTTTAGATAGCGAGTAGTGACCTTCGGGTCATGAAAAGCAACTAAATCAGAAACATTAGATACAACCCAGAACGATTAGCAAGGCTTTTATGTGTACACGTGTGTTAACCATCTAAAATGCAGGTGGCTTGAATACCTTTTCATTGCTTTAAATAAACGTTTGTGCTTTGCACTAAAAGGCAATTTAAAATTGTTCATACATTATCATACTCTACTTCCATACTTTTAAAAATATCGCCTCTCGAATTAGCTCCCGACCTAAACTATTTAATGTCATTTAAATATGAATGATACATTTTATAAGCACGCCAAAAAATGAATAATGTTATTTTTTGTAATTTTTTGCTCTATTCTTTTGTCATTTCTTCTGCACTTGGCGCCATTATATCGCACGACCAAGGCTTGAATGCGCCACCTGTAGGCTGCAGCTTGCAACAGCAGTGCCTTAGGGGAAGGTTTTAAAACTCTAACCTTATTGCTAATATCTCGTATGTTGATCATCCGATTTTACTGAAATTTTCAGAAAACGTCCGCTCGAGCCTATTAATTTATTGTATCTATTAACTTTAACCCGAAAATAACGAGAATAGCTTATTTAACGTTTTTTATGATTTTTGAGGGCGAAAGTGGGCGTGGCCAAATTTTAAAACAAACTTGATCTGCGTGCAACAGTTGTCACTAAATTTGGTAACTTTAGCTCTTATAGTCTCTGAGATCTGTTATTTTACACGGACGGACCGACGGACAGGCGGACAAACGGACAGATGGACATGGCTTAATCGACTCGGCTGGTAATGCTGATCAAGAATATATATACTTTATGGGGTCGGAGATGCCTCCTTCTGCCTGTTACATACATTCTCGGTTGGCACTTACTTATAATACCCTTGTACCCTATTGGTACCGGGTATACAAATTTTGTAAATATTATTTATTAATGGTCCTAAGAGTAAACACTATTAATTATTAACTGAAAAGAAAGCTAATTCTGAAATTATATTGATTTCGTTATTTGGTCAATGGTTTTCACGACTCTATTTCGAGTGTCTGCTAAAATAATATATAGTAGAAAAATCTCCCATAATATAAAAACACGTCCTTAAATTCAAGACAGGCCTCATAAATGCATTTTTCTGGGTTAATTTTTCTATTTTACTCAAATGTAGGGAAAGTTATGCCCTATTTATATACGATATATAACTCATAGCGCTAATGGGTTATGAAATTGTAGATCTACGAGAGCATGCCGGTTCCACTCATGACCTGAGCAACGTGAATTTTTTTAGCGAATTTGATTTTTTATATATTATTTATAGTTAGAGCCAACTGAGAATATATGTATAAGGCAGAAGGAGGCATCTCCGACCCCATAATGTATATATATTCTTGATCAGCATCACCAACCGAGTCGATTTAGCCATGTCCGTCTGCCCGTCTGTTCGTGTTGGTAAACAGATCTCAGAGACTATAAGAGCTAGAGCTACCAAAGTTAGTGACAAAATTTTAATCCGTTGCACGCAGATCAAGTTTTATTATTTGACCGCGGCGTCACGAAAATCATAAAAATCGTTAAATAAGCGATATAGTCGTAATATTCGATTTAAAGAAAATACATACACTAAATTAAAAGGATGCGCGGAAGTTTTCTGTAAATTTGAGTAAAATCGTATGATAAACATGGAAGTTATTAAACAATAAAGTTTTTGTGTATGATTCTGTGTTGACAGCACAAATGCGTGTTTCTCAACATGTGCCTAGTAACATTTGTCTTTTTTGGGTGTTGCTCAACATGTTTCTAGACACATTTTTATTTATTTGTCAATATTTTCTTTCTTCCATGTTCATGGGCTATTTAATGTTACCAACAATGCTGTAGCTTTCCGACTTGTTTAATCTATTAAAGGTGGGAGCACGGAGGGGGTTTTTGAATTATTTCGTAAATAAAGCATTTAATCGAGGAAACTAAAGGTCCGACTTATTAAGAATTTAATTTACTAATGTTTTATTTTGAGTTTGCGAAGATTTGACCAGCGCAGGTGCCTTAAATATCCATTCAAAAAATCGAGACCCCACCGATTTTGAAATTGGCCCCCCTTAACGCTAGCGTGCCAACATGCACGGTAAGAAATTTTAAGAGCATTTATTCAAATATCTCCCCAAACAATTTTATTAGATTCCCGTCAGTTATTAAAAAAATCGCCCAACAGTCCGCCAACCCATGGGAAGCTCCCACACAAAAACAGGCAGCACAAATTTGAAGTCATATAATTCTACTCTCGGCTTGCTTGCCGAAATACACGGTAAATGGGGACATTTGGGGTCGAATAAAGAAAATTTGGTGAAAGTTGTATTAAAATCGTCCTGTCAGATTTTGAGAAAATAGCTTTACAGTGGGGCTTAGGGAATAGCCGTTAACGAAGGCGCGAGCAGCGGAACTGGAACCGTTCGTGATTCCAGATTCCACACCCAGAAAAAAGTATGGACTAAAATAGTGCCAAATTGCCTAAAATTTTAGTCCATTTGACCTAAAACGGAAGTCGAGGCAGTTATTGCCTAAAAATTGTCAAAAATGTCATATTTTTAGGCAATAGAAACAGGCCTTAATTTTAGGCAATTTTTTCACTCCATGCCAGGGATGTTAGAACCAGTTGGGATGTTAGAACCAGTTGGGAATTAAATGCACACTCGCGAGAAAAAATTTTTTGGCATCCTATTGCCTAAAATTTAGGTAACCAATGGCCTAAAAATTGAATTTTTAGCTTTGGGTTATTGCCTAAATTTTAGGCCTACAATTCCTTAAAAGTATGACCTAAAAATATGTCATTTTGGCATTATGACCCATTTTTTAGGCCATCAAATTTTTAGGCAATGAATCGCCAATTCCTAAAATTTTAGGATTTTTTTTTCTGGTGCATATTGTTCCTAACGCCATGCGGTGGCTGCCGACCATTATTCGTATTCGACGCTTACTTTTTAAAAATTATTTCGGGTGCTTACGTTTTGCGTGCCGCTATGCACGGTATATCAAACGAAAGGGGAAGAATTATTATGATTGGTACAAAATCTATGAGAGTCGAAAGAGTTTTTTTTCTCAAAAACTGACGGAATGAGCTCATTAAGCTTAAGTCTGAAATTCATAAACATTTTTCACTTGGGGATACCGTGCATGTTGTTGGCTCATCCTCTGTGAGAGTTGCAAGAATTTTTTGAAAGTTAGCGTCGAATCAGTATTGTTCGATATCAAAAGGGACAAATAGCTATGGTTCCCCAACGCATGGTATATTTGTCTTGCATTTGCCAAATTGCCAAGTCTTAAACTTTTATTACTAAAATTCATTCATTTATACATTAGTTTTTCTAGTTCCCGCCAATATTTTAAATGCGGAACCAGAGTGGTTCCATTGCGGGTTGAACCACTGACTTACGACTGATTCCAGCACCAGAGCTCGCGCCTTCCCTAACAGCTATTTTCAACGCCCCACTGTAATGCGATTTTCTCAAAATCTGTCGAAATGAAACTTAATGAAACTTTCACCAAATATTCCTAATTCGATCCCCAATATGCCTATAAGCCGTGTATATTGACTTATCCTCTGAGAGAGGTTTTATGAAATTGAATTTTTGCTGGTTGTTATCTGGCGATTTTTTCAAAAGCTTTCGTTGGGATTTCAATGAAACTTTTTGGGGTAATACTTGAATACGTTTCCCAAACCTGGCTTACCATGCATTGGCACTCATCCTGTGAGGGGAGCAATTTTAAAAATGGTGGGGACTCCATTTTTCCAATCGATATTTAAGGTGCCTGCGGTTGCCAAATCTGCCCAAACCAAAAAAAAACAAGTGGGAAATCTGCAGTCGAGTGTGACCGACTGTGAGATACCCGGTACCTGTGTACCGGGTTGTGGGTAAAATTAAATAGCACACGGACATGGAAAAAAGAAAATGTTGACAAATGAAGACAAATGTGGCTAGAAACATGTTGAGCAACACCCAAAGCTATGTGTTCTCTCAAAAGCTATGTACATACTCAGACACGCGAGGGAGAGGGAGACTATTGACCTCTCGTTATGACTCAATACTACGGAACACTTTTCCAGTGTCTGAGTACGTAGCTTCAACAAGAAGAAGAAGCATACACAGAAACTTTATTGTTTAATAACTTGAATGTTAATCATCAGATTTTACTCAAATTTTCAGAACATGTCCGCGAATGTCTACCTATTTATTATATATATTTATTTTAAGCCGTAAATCACGACAATAGCTTATATAACGTTTTTTATCATTTTCGGGGGCGGAAGTGGGCGTGGCCAAATTTTAAAACAATCTTGATCTGCGCACAATAGTTTCCAATGCTGTCACCAAATTTGGTAACTCTAGCTCTTATAGTCTCTGAGATCTGATGTTTCACACGGGCGGATGGAGAGACATACGGACATGGCTAAATCGACTCGGCTGGTGAAGCTGATCAAGAATATATATACTTTATAGGGTCGGAGATTTATCCTTCTGTCTGTTACATACATTATCGGTTGGCACTAACTTATAATACCATTGTACCCTATGGGGTCGTGACATAATTCCCCCGCCATCATTTCGCCGTTTTCAAACGACACAATTTCGCGTGATCTTATGACGCTTGTGGACACCAAAAGTTCGCCGCAGAAAAAACGACATAATTTCGCCAGCAGCGATGATATGACACCGATAAGCGTCAAAAGATCGCGCGATATTATGTCGTTTTAAAATTATCTTGTGGCGAACTTATGACGTTTTAAAGTAACATAAGTTCGCCGAAGGAAATACGACATAATATCGCGGCCGACATGCATATGTACATACATATGAATGTATACATATACCATACCTATATTCATATGTATGTATTCATATGTAGTATCATACATGAATATGTATGTATTTATATACCATGCATATATACATAGATGTATATATACGTACCCTGCAGTGACAAATTCATCGATGTTTTATCAACATAATTTCTTAAGAGAGAAATTGAGCGAGAGAGAAAGTTCAGAAAGTTTTTTTTTACCTTTAGGGCTTCGTGTCCTAAATTTAAGAAAAATGTTACCCTAGTAGGTGAGCCTTTCTTAAAGACACAATTAGGCTTTTTATTTATTCTTAGGGTTAATTTTGTTTTGAGTGTAAATGCATCCGGAAAGCCAATCTGAAAAGGTTCGAAAGGGGAGCTGTCAGTCTCGCAACTTAATGTTAAAACGCATGCAAACAAGGGCATTGAAGTAGAGTTGCGATGGAGCTGGATATTGGGATTGTCTGTGGCACATATGGCCAGGCATTCAATCAGGCAATTAACATTAATTATGATATACGCTCGACTACTCATTTTTCTTTGGTCACTCATGTCGTATACTTCATCACATCCGGTCCGTACTAAAAGCATTTTTGCGGCAACAGCTCCCGAAATTCAATTTTGGTTTTCTTTCTCCAATGGCTTTCATTATTTTTTTTTACGAAAATTTGCGTTGTTGATTTCCCCACAGGCATTTCGGGGGCATGTAATTAATGTGGATTTCTGCACAGAGGGAATGGGAATATCGCGAGCTATCTGCTATGTGAATATGGCAATCGATATGACAATTTGGTGCATTCATTTTCAGCAACTAATTGGAAGGTAAAATCTCTTGGGAGGCGAAAACATGTGGGAAGCTTTGTGCTGCAAATATAAAGTGCAGATTGCTGGCATTCAAAATTGTCAAGCATAGAAAACGTATTTAAAGCTTTGCTGAGTTTTATACCCGCTACCCACTGAGACCTAAATTAATATAGATATCTTTATTAAATGCGACTTTTCGAGCTAAGAGCTCGAACAAACGAATTATATTACATTTTTATAGCTTGCAAGTTTGATTTAAACTTTATAATAATAAATCACATTAAATTTATTTAACGCAATTTATATATGTATGTACCTATATTAATATATTATGAAATATTAAATATTTTAAATATTTCTGAAAATGTTGGTAATATTGAAGGTAAAGACCTATTAAACAATAGGGGTACAACCTTCTTTTAATCTTACTCGTAGTCGCCGCAAATGGCTTGAGTTCTAGCAAAGATTAAAGTCATTTTATTTAATTTCTATTAAAAGTGAAAAACATTTTGTTGTAATAATAGTAATAGTAATCTTCAGCTAGTGAAAAACAGAGACCGTGACATTTGGTTTGTCACGAAATTGAAATGAGAATTTTTATCATATTTTTCTGCATTTCAAAGTGTGTTTGGCAAGCATTGGCCCTTTTTCGAAAAATGTTCTAGGGTTTCTATTTGGGCACATTGCGCATTCGCTTTGTTAGTTCTCAGTCAATTAGAGTAATTAATTTGACTTCACGCCCCTGCTCTGAAACCAAAAAATAAAGGACGAAAAAATTAAACGAAAAGCTTTTGTGCATGTGACCAAAGGGCAGTGCTCTGTGTTCCTGTTGACTTACTTTTTTATGCAAAAAGGTATGGAATTTCGGTATAAAAAAATGTGGCCAAAAAGTGTTGGGAAAAGTTACTCTGTAATTTCAGTATTCGCAATTTACAGGCACAGTGATTTAAATTGAGCTGTTGGTAAAAACTACACTCTTTGACTTTAAATCAGCTCTTTTTGTTCCTGCGAGTTTTGATATCACTCCCCGTCAGCTACCATAAGTGGATTAGTCTCTCAGTTGAGTAGCTTAGAGAACTCACGGTGACACATTGAGAAAGGCGAGGCAAAACCGCGTGCGGTATATAAGCCAACAAAAAAAAAAAAAAATACAAAACGATGATGAGGAGCTCTGAAGAATCTATCACCGAGGTCTCTGTTTAGCGGCAAATGTGCCGCTGCTAATGCGTGTTTTATTGGATTTATTATTTTACGGTAGCTAAATTACGAATTCTGCACACATACGGTTTCGAGTTAAATAAGAACGAAAAGCTAAAAGTTCACGTAACAATTGAGATCCGTTTAAGCAGACAAGAGTTTGCCATTTATTTCCTCATTAAAAGAAAGTCGGGAATAAACTGACAGCCACTTAAGTCATTTCCTGTACGAATTGCCTCCCTTATTGTAAAGCCAACGTTTCGCAAAAAATATGCAAATTATTTGCAACTGAAATACAACAGAGTTGTAAATTTAAAGTCCAGATATGCTATCGGCTCTTTAATTGAACAAAAGTATACTAACCTGAAATTGTAGACTTTTAAGATTACATTTTTCAAAAGAGTTTTATTCGCTTTTGCTTTATCCCTATTCACACTTATTTACGCTAGTCCAAAATTGATTTTCAATAAAGTTTTGAAATCAAACAAAAACACTTCTTATCGAGGTGAGATAAAAGTGACGATCGCACATATAATTCAAATAATTTATGATACCAAATTTTGTGACAACTAATAGTTATTTAATAAAAAATAATAAATAACAAATTATTTAATTAGTTTCCAAATCGACACTTAGCTGAAAAAATGTATATATTGAATTTAAGCAAAAAACTTAGAGCCTGCCGATATTGAAAGTAATTAG
>VNJO01004474.1:0-25148 GCA_008042535.1 Drosophila tani
GAATGCTTTACATTGTATTAGCTGACGTCTTTTCCGGGCTATTTCAGCTTGATCTCTTAGCCTTTTGTCTGCTGAATTGATCTCATTGCAATCTCAATGTGACTTTCTAGGGCTCTGATCTTTGGTTTACTAAATGATCTTTAAACTTAGGTGATAAGAATTTGAGCTGTGATCAGCATTTAAGTTTATTCTTTAACTTGTAAAGTTTACTTTTCAGGGAAACAAAAAGAATAATAAATAAAGAGGATCATAGGCAGAGAGAGAGAGAGAGAGATGGAGAAGCACACTTCTCGCATTACATGCTCGGTGTTTTTTGGGTTTTTTCCTCGGTTTTATGAGCATGTTTTTCACGTGAAAAATTGGTGTTCTGTTTTTCTGCTTTTCTGCCTTTCCTCCGCAGGTGCAGCACGCCCAAATGCATCATCGTTCTCCATATATCTCTCACTCTCTGAGCCTTTATCTATATGTTCCTTTCACCCAGACATTCGGTATTTGTTTAGCTGTTCGAGAGACATGAACAATGGCAAATGGAAAATGGAAAATGGGAAATGGAAAAGGGACGGCCACAAAATGCGTGACCCCGCCGCCGTCTCCCTAACAAATTTTACACCCAACAAATTTTTTCTTTCCGTTCTGTTTCCATCCATCCATCCATTTCGAGCTCTTGTTTGCAAAGAGAGAGAGAGGATAGATTTAAAGGTTTCTGTTTCCATTGTCCACTGTGGCTCAGGTAAAAGATGCATTTTCAGACACAGCTCCGTCAAACGACGCGACTTCCACATGTTTCCCAGGTACAGAGAATACCGAAATCCTCATATACAGGTCCCAGAAACCCATTGCGCAACGTGGATTTTCTCGGTTTACTATACTTGATGTTGTAAAGCCGTTTTGTTAAGCTTTTATTGGAGTCTAAAGTGGCTCAAATCGATTAATAAAATGCTGAAAAACTCTTTTGCTTTTTCTTTATTTTTATTGATTTGATTCCATAAAAAAAAAACGGGTGGTTTTTATGGTGTATCTTTTTGAAAGTTTATGGTTAACTTGTTTGTCTTATGTAAATTATAAACAACCCAGGCTATCTTTATGAACTCGGCTTTAAATTGATGTTTGTTGATTACTTAGAAATAAAAAAAACCATGAAGAATTTCCCTGAACTATAAGATTGGGAAATAAATTAAATATTTGTAGCTGGTCACACTAAAAAGCTTAGAGAAGGGGTGCTCACACATTGCAACGGAGGAGCGAGCTTCAAAATGCCTCAAATATTAAATAAAATAAAATCCCAACCAAAATTTATTAAAAAGCGCTCGAATAAGCTTATATCTACAAAGAATTCCAAGTATTATATTCAGAAAAAAATCCACAATAACCATTGGTTTTTCGGGATATTGCTTTAAAATAATGCATTATTTTTCACACAAAAAGTTGGCTCGACCGAATTTCAACTATATGTGTTGAAATGACATGTAGAAGGGAAAAACCAAAGGGTATTTCCATATAGGCATAATTAAGAGATGTGGCAAGGCCTGGGAAAATCTTTCATTTTAGTTATGAGAAGGCACAGAGATGGATTTATGTAATGCATCATTCCACACATTTGAATAATTAACATTTCTGCTTCTTTGCTTTTTCTCTGCTGCTTCATCATCATTATAATGATCATCGACAACGACGACTCAGAGTTCGTCTTGGGCCTTTGAGTTTCGTGAGAATGCTGCGACTTAATTGAGTATCAATAAAACGTTTTAATTTGGCCAAGACGGAGCAGGGAGAGAGAGAGCGAGCTACAAAAAGCTGGCCACAGGAATTTTGTACGCCAACGCCTCGATATAATAATAAATAATACAAAAAAACAGAAAACAAAAAATACGAAAAGAAAATGGAGCAGAAAGGGTCGAAAGAGAAGAATGTAAAATGCAAACGGAATGCACAATAAAAATATTCGCTACGCTATGCTTTTTGGGATCTCACGGGATGGGCTTGGACCTGGGCTGCTGCTCCTCTTTGGCGAGGAGAGGAGAGGAGCTTGTGTAACACAGAAAAGCAATCAGTGCAGGTTGCAAACAAGTTTTTTTTCGTCGTTTATTTCGGGTTCGAACATCTAAAGGATGCCAAGTACAAAAGGGGAATATATATATATATATCTGGGGTATAGGTATAATAAAAATGGCCGCCGCACAAGTTTAATGTGTCATCGGATGAAAACTTTGTCGATTTTCCAATGTCATTTCCTTTGGGCCTGGGGAAAAGACTTAAGACGATCGTAGATTGTAGAACGCCATGGCCAATGTGCTTAATGATCAGTTAATTAAAGTAATTGCAGCTTGCAAATGCCTTTTCCCCCTTTTTCTTCGTTTTTTGTTTCACTTTTTCTAAAGAAAAGAAAATAATAAGAAAAAGAAAAAAGAACAAGAAGAAAGAGCAGAAGGTAGAAAGCAAAGAACATTTTCAAGTGCAAAGCGTGTGAGCCAAGGCAAGAGTTCAAATAAGAAAATAAAAACTAAATTATTCTGTGCTCTCAGTGTGTGTGTGTGTGTGTGCAAGCATAACACGCACACTCGGGCGGCAGCACACACACAACTAAACAATTAAACAAAAGACTTAGGCAACGAACTTGGAGAAAAACTTCTTCTCACAGGCGGAGAGTGCTGATGTGTGGCTTGGCAGTTTGTTTAATTCACTTTCTGGTGATTAAATGGGTTTAGTCTTGTTATTATTATTTTATTTAATTATTAATAATTGAAAATGCTAACTAAATTGTTTAATGAAGTCATTTAAAGGCTCCCCTTATTTATTATTTTCCAACTCACTAAGCTGAGTCTGAGCTCCCTGACTCATCACACAAAAAAAAAGCAGTTAGAGCAGCTATAGTTTCCATACATCAAAGGCGATATCCGCCAAAGAGTTACGAGATTTGGCTCGGGGGATGCGAGCCAAATGCTGTGCTCATTAACATGTCATAAACCGCAATTCAGAAACGCTTTGCTTTGCTCTTTTTTATACGTTTCCATTTGGCTTTGTGGCTGGCTTTTAAGCGCCGCGTTCCCCTATTTGCCATATAAATCAAACTCATTGTTCTGATCGCAGTAACAAAAAAAACAGAAAAAAAAAACTACACTACATGACATTTGACATGGCCAAAAGCCACTAAACAAGAGAAGAAAAGCCACAAAAATGGACTGGGACTGACATAAACGCTGGTCGTGGTCTCTCTCCCGGCATCAAACTGTAGCAATCAAGTCAATTAAACAAACAAGAAGACAGGCCAGGCCAGGCCGGGATTGGACCGAGGAAAACTGATCAAAGATTTTCGGCAACGCGGGGAAAAGCCAAGAGAAAAACAGCAAACATAATCATTGAGCTTCGAACCAGAGCGATGCCAAATCAAGCCAATGATGTGGTAAATGGATCAGCCAAACGGTTCGAGGATCACTGGGTTTAGACCTAACGGAAAGATAGAGAGATAAAGAGACACAGAGAGAGCGAGCGAGAGAGAGAGAGAGAGCAAAATCCGGCTCTAATAGCTCAAGACAAAAGTTCAAAGCGATCTTATCTTGCCAAAGAAAAAACAAACTGAAAAAAGCTACAAGTAAAAGCATACAGTAAAGACTCGTAAAAGTTTGAAATATCACACGTTATTTTATAGGAAACTACCTAGAACAGAAAGAGCTTTGGTCACACTTTTTTTTAGAATGGGTAATTAAGCCTTAAATTATTTATATGCTTAATATGTTACCAATAGCATACAGTAAGCACTCGAAAAGTTCAAGATTAAAGAGCTTCCAATATTTATCAATGAAAACTACCTAGAACAGAATGAGATTTGGTCACACTTTGTTCTTCTAAAATTTGTTATTAATCCCTAAATTATTTATATATATTTAATAATATTATCCATACTTTCTGCTAAGCTTTACAAGAAAACTCGTTAGGTATCACTGTATTGAGCTATGGTCGCAGCAAGCTGAAAGCAAGAAAGAGCCAGTCAGATGGCGTACGAAAGAGAAGGCAACACCACACACATGGCCACACTGGCCTGGCTTGGCTTCACTTGATCATGCCTTTGATGATCGCAAAGCCAAGAGACGACGACGACGACGAAGACGCAAAGCAAAGCAAGGCAAAATGGAATGACCCACGGATCCCGCGAGACGCCGCGAGTCGCGCTTCCTTAAGGAAAAATAACAGAAAAAAAAAAGAGTAGGCAATGGCTAAAAGCTAAGCGCTTTTATGTAATTGCTCAAAAGAAGAGAGATAGATAGTGAGGATCGAGGATCGGGGATCGGGCATCAGTTGACATGTGTAAGTCCAGCTGATGGAGGAGAAGAAGCGAGTTGCCTCGGTGGAAAAAAGCATGTTTACAACGCCAAGATCTTGCTGATCAAAAAGGCAACTCAACTACTGATTAGACTCAGTAAGGAAATAACAACAAGATGGGCTTGAAATTGATAGCAGGAACTACTGGATTTGAAAATAAACTGAATATAAACGAAGGATTCTCAGTAATTAGGAATAACAATAAGGTAATCATCTCAGCTGTAATTCTCTGATCCTATTTGAAAACATTTTCAATCTCTGCTCTCGATCAGCAATGAGTTGGAATGCAACCCGATGATCGTTGTTGTCTTCGTTCTCTGCAATGATTCTTAATTATGCCAGGTCTCTATATATCTCTAGGTATATATCGCATCGGATCGTATGTGGTCTCTGTGCTTTGGCTGTGACTGTGGCTGTGCTCTGCTGGCCCGCTTCACAGACTCGTAAAAATTGTTGACGACAGTCTGTCAAAATATATGGATATAGCGATCGTTTCACCGTCCGACTCTCTATTTATAATAACTCAAACAAAGTTATGCGTTGCGTACGTGCCGTTTGTTTTGGGCCGCATTTGATTTATTGCAGAGACAACAACAATACTAATAACAAACAGCAACAAAATACTAAAACAAAAAAAGACAGAAAAAATAATAAAATACGAGAGGGAATATACTCGTACATGTACGAAGAAAACCGAAAACGAGGCGAGTGAAAATCATGCGAACCAGGCCCAAGGCACGAACCAGAAATACTCCCAGACTCTCGTTTAGGTTCAAACCGATTTGCCAGGAATGTCGCTCGACAACGAGCCCGATTTGATTCGATCCACCGAGGACTGCAGACTGCAGACCGAGGACCGACGATCGAAGACGGGAGACTGCAGACTGGAGACTGGAAACTGAAGACTGCGCAGACTGCTTAGCTTTTGAGGATTGTGCGGGCGCACAAGAACTCACAGGCACAACTTCCCTTATTTCTTCTTTGTCTTCCGTCTAGACGAATTTCGAGTTAAATTAAAGTACACAAAGTACACATTCCCTTGGTCGCATGGTGTCCTTGAATTTTGAGGCTTTGAATGCCCGAAATCGAGGCTGTACACCTTAAAAAAATTTCGGACTTTGTGTGAGGTTGATATTTGTGATATTATTTCAATGATTTAATAATAGCTTGTAAGCTTTTTAATATTATTAAGGCAATACTATACTTTCTTAATTTTTTTTTCATGTTTCTGGGCCCTAAATAAATTTAAATATTGCTCTGAAAAGGACTACATCAATTTGGTTTATTTTATATATTATTATCTCATTTTTATCATCTATATTTATGTCTCAAACTGTACTTACGCGCAATAAGTTTTGCCATTGTTCTGTGTGACGCAGGTGCCGCCATTTTGGCAACCCAAACTCGTGCAGGAAACGGACACGAGAGCGGTATCTGCAAGGAAAACAATTAAAATTAAATTAATATCATGATTAGAATATATTTTTTGGCTACTTTGGGAATCTTTAGACCCCTAGACATTTGCAGCTAAACGTGTATATTTTATAGATTCTTCATATATAAAAAAGTACCCCTGGATTTAGAAAGTAACATGATATTTTGGCTCAAACATATCCCTTTTCCAATGGTCAAGTCCCCATAGGATCGTAGTCTAACTTGTCGCCCATTTATGCCTACTTAACATGCCACATAAAAGGGAACCAGAGGAGAAACATTCCTGGGAAGGGGGGCAAATACAACAAGAAGAAGATCGGGGCATCTTATATGTATCTGCCTTTTAAGGGCAAACGGGCGGCATGTCAAAGTCGTAGTCGTCGCAGTCGTTGTGTCGTTGTCGACGATGTCGTCGTCGTTATCATCATTGTTGCCAATCGCAGACGCAAAAGTTCAATGCACTTCAACTGTCCAGCAATGCAGAAAAATAGTTGGATAAGAAAGCCGAAACTTGTGCAATCAAATCAAATTATTAATACAAAAAATATATACATATATAAAATACAGAAAATAATAAAGATAGAATAAAGGAGGAGCGAGCGCGCACAGTAAAATTATGCTTATTCCATTGAAAAATATCTGGCACACAAAATTAAACAAACGAAGCCGCAAACAAGCAATCCCCTCGATTTCACCTCACCTCTCAGGTTCTGTCAACCAAAAATCACAGGCAGACATATGTGTTCAAAATAATAGTTATATTTGAATTAAATTAATAAATAAATAATGCAGCGAAAGACAAAGAATGTAATATAAAGATATTCAAGTTAAAATAAGCAAAAGCTTACAGTTACACTTTTATAATTTAATATATTTATTATTGCTTATTTTCTTTAACATTTAAACTAATTTTTGATAAAGCTTTTATTTGAGGATCCCTAAAAATGTATCTATATATCTTGTAAATTTAAATAATTAATTTTTCATTATTTCCTACACCTATTCTTACTAATTTCCTGACTCCCACTGTATAAATATTTGCTAATTGGGCGTGTGGCGATTTCCTGCGCTGCAAAAAAAAAATAAATAAATAAAAAAAGATGGGAGCAGAGGGGGTCCCTAACTCAACTGAACTCGGTTCATTTCGGTTCGCTTTGGTTCGCGGCGACGACAATAAGTTTTGATTGCCCCCGTCACAGGCGGAGATAAATAAATCGCTTTGTCTGCCCAAGGGGGGGGATGGGTGCTGGAGGGGTTTGTATATTTAGGGGGTGCCACACACACACACACACGCAGCAGAAGTACAAAGAGTGCCCACTGTACCTACGCTCACACAGCCACAAAATTTAAAAGCAAAAAAGGCTTAGGCTCTAAATGTCACTTTTTTGCACAAATTAAAACTCAATAAAATATTGAGTGTCTTATTTTTGCACAAATTAAAACTAAAAGAAAACAAAATTTAAGTTAAAGTAATTTAACAAGTTAAATCAGTAATTTAACAAAAGTTTTTCAATTTTAAACCGTTTTAAAAACATTTTTCCAGGACCCAAACAATCTAAAATTTATAAAAACCTATTAAATTCAATTTCTGTCGTTTTCTTTTAATTGCCAAAATATATTATACATATTTGATATAATAAATTTCTTCCTTTATAAAATAAAAATATTTGCTTTAAAATTATTATTATAATTTCTTGAATTGTATTTCTCTGAATGCATCAACATGCGTCATCTTTCGTCTCCTTTAAACATCGATGATCGATGTGCCTTACGGATAAGACGTGGCGCGTCTCAAAGATACAGATACAGCTAGAGATACAGATACTCATGCATAAATATATGTATATACATACAGATATATCAAATGGTTAATGAAAATACATATAAAGACGGAGACACAACTTCAAATTGAGTCACACATCCCCGAGTGTGCATAATATTGCAGAAATTTATGCAAAAAAATGTTGCAGCATGAGCAAAAGTTGCTCTGCATTTGATTGTCTTTATGTGTGTGTGTTGTGTGTGTTGCGTGTGATGTGTGTGTGTGTGTTGTTGTGTTTGTAAACTAATTGACCTCAATTAGTGTAAAAAAAAGAGTGGCAAAAAAGTTGACCAAAATCCAACAGAGCAACCGAGATAGATAAGTAGAAAATGTAGTGTAGGTGGTGGGTTCTCTCTAAAAATATTAAAAAATAATTACATAATTATGGTTTAGATATATATTGCTTATAAAATGTATATTTATATTGCTTATTGGAGTATTAAAGAAGTAAAGACAATAATATTAAATGAATTAAAATGTTTATATTGTTCGAAAAGTGAGGGTAAATATTACAAGAAATTAGTATAGTATTTTGATAGAAATGCCATGCGTTGAAAAGTAAGAAAACATATTCCTTCCGACTTTAAGTATGGCTTTCGATTGATATTTATATTAGAATTTAATCATTTACACTGGTTTATATTTTATTTAACGAATTTTGTATTCAATCTAAAGGGATTTTTTGAATCCCAGGCTAAGTAAAAGACTTTCCACGCTCGATCACACACGAAAGCGGTGTGCCCAGCGACCGCCTAAATGGGGTTTTAGTTTTTTAAAGTTTTGAGAGGTGTGTTTAATTAATTTGTCAGCAATGTGGGGAGAAAGGGACGGCTAAGCAGGCACTCAACGCTTCATCGACAGAGCGTGAAAAGATTTTTCAGATTCAGGCACAGGTACACACAGGTGAGTGTGTGTAGTTTTTTCCTAGCTTCTTTTTTTTTGTGTTTTTATTGCGTGTGATTTGCCGCACATGTAAAATCAGCGTGGAGCAAAATTGTGTGGAATTATTTGGTTGCTTGTTGGCTGCCTGGCTGGTATTTATGCGCCACTTAATCAGATGCCTGCACAATTCCGCTTTTCCGCTTTTCTGCTTATTCGCTTTTCTCGACAAATGAGCTGTTAATTGCCCGAGTTGGCCCAAACCGAGCTAAGACCTAATTAAACTTGCTCAACGATATGTGTAATAGAGAGATGGTCGCTCTGAGCGGGGAGGAGGATCGCGCTGAAAGTCACGACATTCCGCACAATCAACGATGAAAGCAGGCGTGACTGTGACTTGCAAATATCAGTGATTGTGATCGATGAAAATGGCATGAAATTCGCGCGTTCGAGTCAGTCAAATGATGAAACCAGCTATGAAACGAAGTTGTGGTGTCATATCAAAGATATTTAATAGATAAGCCTAGTTGGAATATTTCACAACAATTCCGGAAAGTTGATATTTATAGACTTATAGTCCCGGGGGTATTAATAAAGGATATATAAGACGGATTTGGATGATAATATTCAAGCTTAATAGCTCCTGATCTCTCCTGCTGCTGATCTCCCATTTAATCCCTTCAAAAAGCTTCACGAAACCATAATTCCCTTCAAAGGCTTCCACCTAATAGACCTGTTCGTCCGTTTAACGCAAACAATGAACCACTTGTAAGTACAATTACCCCGAAAACAATTTAAATACATCACATAAATACTACACAAAAAAAATGAAGCCAAGACAATAATGAAATATCTCAGCTTGGCTGCGCTTATCGAATTTAAATTTTTCGCATTACCACATAGAAAAAAAATAATAAAAAAAATAGAGAAACAACAATGAAAAAGTAGCAACGCTATCAGCATAATAAGCAACAACAGCTGCGACAACTAAAACAAAAAGCACAGGCCACACCAGGCAACAACAAAAACTTAACTAAAACAAGAAAAACACCAACAACAAGCCACTAAAAGCAACAACAAGAAAACCAAACCACGGCCAAAAATTTCTCACGCTTTTCTCTAAGTAAAAATGAAAAAAAAAAAACTCACAAAACATATCAACAAGAATGTCAACAAGTGGGGGATATATAATAAAATAGCAACCAAAAATTAAGGCTTACATGAATTCTAATTATACATAATTATATAAATTATATATAGTCGAGAAGGAAATCTTACGTAAATAGGAGATCATTAAGCGTTGGAGAATCATCTTCCAATTCCACATTTCCCCAAGGGATGAAGTCTTGGAAGAGACTTGGTCTTATCGCCGCCATAAGCAAATTCGCTCGGCTGGTGGCTTTTTCTTATCTAAGGCTTAGAGTGTTCTCAGGCTTTCAGGCTTCAAGTATATTCATGATTTTTATTTGGCGACTATTTCGCCATGACTTGTAATTGAATTTAAGTAATTAAGAAAAGCCCCGAAGAAGCGGCTTCTTTTATTTAAATACCTAACTGATCACATCTCACTTTATTTTCCATTTATTCTCGCTAACAATAGCTCAGCTCAGTCCATAATTATAGTTTTCTGTTCCAAACATAGTTATATTTTACTGTTTCTAGGCACAAGTTTTTAATTCTTCAATTGTTTATTGTTCATTGAAGAACGCTTAACCCCCGCAAAAAATTGGTTCTTTTGTCATTAGTATTCTTCTTGCTTCCTCAAGCCATTTGTCATTGATCTCTGCTTTTATACGTTCTTTATAAGTAAGTAATTTATAGTATAGTATATACTTATGCTTATGAAGTAAAATGCAAGATGATAAATGAATTTTGTATAAACAATTTGCGTCGCATAAAATGCAAATAATGATAAGCTTTCAAAGAAACTGATGCGAATATTTTTCCAATCATCGAGAGAGTGTTTCAGGAAAAGGGATAATTTCAGAACAGATCAGAAATTACTGTCAGGAGTAATTATAAATATATTAATAAATAAAGAAGAAATTTTAAAATAAAAAATAATAGAAAGAAAACTCAGTAAGGAGGTGTTATAAAGTAAAATAAAAATCTAAAAATATTCCAAATTCCCTAATCAAGTGCCCAAAAAATGCCATATTACTTAAAAATTAACTCAAAGCCATTGCTATTTGTTATATTATTTTAACAACAATTGTTCATACTTTATACCAGAGGGGTTTTGGAGGGGAAATCGGGGAAAATGCAGAGGCGTTGTAGCAACAACAGGCAGCAGGCAGCAGGCAGACGGCAGCAGTCAGCAAAATGCGGAAAGATTGTAAAGTGTTAATGAAAAAGTAGCCGCGCGATCGCTGAAGAGAAGCTCAAGACGCGATGGCAAGACGATGGGCGTCGGGGAAAAGGGGGCGTGTAAAGAGGAATAGGGGGGGGGCAAGTCGTAAAACGAATAAACGAGTGTGGGAACCGACGACAACAAAACACGGTCTCGCTCTTTCTTTTGGTCTTTTTGGGTTATGTGGCATGGAATTTAGCCGCGCTGCTTCCCGCTCTCTCCTCTCGGGCGGCGCGGCCCCTCTCTATCGCTGCTTTTGTTGGTCCGAAGCGGCGTCTGCAGCTTTTTGATAGATTAATAGGCCACAGTCAACTGCCGTCGTCGGCGATAGCAAATAACATAAAAGAAATAGGAAAATCAAATGGGGAAAACGAGAAAGAGAAGAAGAATCAGACTACTGGCTGTGCTCCTCCCTAAGCTCCCCTCCATTCCTCCGCCGCCGCCACTGGCTTTTCCCCATTCAATCGTATAATTTGGTGCACGGGCGCGCTTCATGAGGGAGGAAGTTTGTGGTTTCTGCGGTCTATGAATCTCTGTTATTGCAACATATGTTGGAATAGATTTGGGATAAGGCGATTTTGTAAGGGGAAAGAGAACTTAAAGGGTACAAGTTGTGGCTTATGGGTGGACTGATGGATGTCTTAATGATTTTCTGGGGTTTTTTACAAGGCTTCAAAGAGACAAGAAGTTGTATAAATAGTTATAAATATTTCCTTAAAGAAACTCTTTAATAATAATGTATTTACATTATTAAATTAAGATGTTTGAGATCTTTCTTGAAGGTCTTTCTTGTGAATTAAGCCCTAAGTACATGGCAAGTGAGCCCCCCTGAGTGAAAAGAATACATTTTCACAGTTGAGAGAGCTTCCACTTGATGATCAGGCTCGGTTCGGTTCTCGTGGGGTTTCCACCTTCCACCGAACGTATTTTTTTTTTCTTATTCACATGAGAGGCTCGGATGATTAGCATAATGCTTAACCAAAATAAAAGATAATATTATGAGAATAATTGACAATGGGCGATGACCTACCCTACACGATGTAATTGAGTGCATGATAAGCGAGAGAGAGAGAGATGGGGTGGAAATGTTATGATAAACAGCCCTTGAAAAAATACACAGCTGCAGATCGGAATATTCCCGCTACTTGCAGAGAGTCTATAAAGTATATATAAACCTGGATAGGTCCCAAAAATATTCCTCAAACAAGTGATCCTAGCCTATATATCCTTAAAGCTAATTTAAGAGAATAGATAATATTTAAACGCAGATTGAGTTGAGTGCCGGGTATGTCATAGTCTCGACTACAGGGTTAGTTTCAGTTTATTTTTCCTTTTTTTTATTTTGGATAATTGAAGTGCACTTGAAAACACATGCGACACTTTTGACAAAAATCCGCCCTCGCCAGAGCTGAGAGAGTATCGAGAATCGCTGGAGAACGTGGGAACACAGAGTGAGAGAGAGAGCCTGAGCCAGAGAGAGACACCCTCATGTAGAGAGGGAGAAAGACCGAGTTCAAGGGGTCGAAGGCTGAAAGGAAATGCGCGCCAAACTCAAAAAAAAGGGCCACGCAGACGCAGATACGAAACGGCGCACAAACACACATAGATACTCAACACACATACTAGTAGATACTCCACACTAAGGGAAAAAAGGGTTGGTGTTGCGGAGCTGCTCGAAAATCCATAATAATAATGGCATATGAGTGATATTATATGGACTCCTCCGGCCGTCGCACTCTTCCTCTGTGTACTTTAAATAAACTGAAGCATTTAACACTTCCGGCAGACAGCCACAACAACAACAACTTCGACAGCGTGTGAATGTTTAGTTCAAGTCGAATAATAACGAAGATACTAAAAAAAAAAACAAAGCAAAAACCCCGATTCATATTTACTTACAGAGCCTGCTAATTTGTCACCCAGAGGAGAGGAGCTAACTGGCGCCTCTTTTCTTAAGCAAACACTAAAGGGAAATTAAGAAGATAGTCTAGAGAAATCTCTAAAAATAGCATTGTAGGTTACCCATTTATAATAACTAATGTATAAGGTTCTCAAAGTCTTTATAAATATTATTAATAATACAGTACTATCCTAATTTCCCTTGTGTTTAGAGAATGTCTTTTTGAAGGCTGCAAGTGCTAAGATAAAAGTCAAAGAAAGATACGGAGAAACTGTCAGAGGCCAGGTATCCGCAAGATACGCCTAATCAATGCTAAGTGATCGTTTGAACTTCATCCTTCAGCTGTAGTTTTAGCCTCAGCGCTAATGCTGGTTGCATAAAAGATATAGAAGATATAGAAAAATATAATAAAATAATAATAAGAAATATTTAAGAGAGAAAACCCTATTTAAATGTATAAGATAAATCATTATTCTTCTTACTCCTTCAATAGTATCTTTTCCATATCCTACAGATTATTATTATGCAAGCTAAAGTATCTGGGTATTAGATTTCCCTCCTCTCTCCCTCTGTATCTCTGTATCTCTATCTCTCCTCCCCAGATGATTCCCAAACACGCACTGGAGAAAAGGAAGAGCCAGATGGAGCAGAGAGATCCGAGACAAAGTCGGAGCAATTTCAGTTTCAACTTGAGAAGACGGTCCCCGTTCAAGTGTATATAATGATGATTGTCATTTCTCATTGCCCCCTCTCCAAAATTACAGAACAGGATAGGTGAGAGAAACAAAGAGAGGGGAGGAATAGAGGGAAATGGAGGTAAAGGAGAGACTGAGAACAAGGTCTGAGACAAGCTTGGCCAAGAAGTGTCTAAGCCAAACTAATTTAATTTCGTCCAGGAAATTGCACATTTTCCGTTAATGACAAAACGCAAAAGAAAAATCTTCTTAATTTTATGAATGATTTAATTCTATTAAATTTTAAAGGAGCCTAGAAAGAAATGTATCCATAAATTGAGCTATTACCCTAATATTTCTTTAGTTTCCAAGATATAAATTACTCCAGTACTTTATCATAAGAAATCATTTAATTAAAATCGAAGAGGTTTAGCTCTCTTCTCTTAATAAAAATTAATAAATATGATTTAAGTTCAGCTCAGATTTAAGAATTTTTAAAATATTGCCTTTATGTTTGAACTTAAAAAAAACCTATTTACAAAATAAAAAGGATATTTATATTTTATTTTAGAAACAACATAGATTTCCCTAAGATATTCATGCTAACTTGTCTCTCGCTTGTATGGAAGAATCAGGGAACGGATCCCATGGCCAGATCGCGTGCATCTTGAGAGGAGGCGTGGTCGAAAGGGGGGCCCCAGCCCAAGCCCAAGAGTGTAAAAGCCTGGCCCTGGCCAAGACGAAGACGAAGAGGAAGAAACCGAACCAAAACCAAACCAAACAACAAGACACTTTGGGTAATATCTATAAAAATTGCTGTTGGTCTGGTCTGGTCTGGGTCGAAAAGGAGAGGGGTTCGCCTGCTCGCTCGGTTCATTTCGCTTTGCTTCGTTCATTTGTTCTCGTCTTCGTCTTGGCCTGCGTCTGCGTCTTCGTCTTTGCCTTCTTCGAGGTTGTCAGCCTTTTTGGAACCGTCCATGGAGTGTCTCTACCATCTACCGCCGCCTCGCGCCTCCTCGATCGCGTTCAAGAACCAGCTATAGCTATAGCCTACAACACACAAAGGAGAGGCCAGGCCAAGCCAAGAAGAAACCCAAGAAAAGAAAAGAAGGCAAGAAAATAAGAAGAAAAATAAAAAGAAGAGAAGGCAACAGAAAAAAATTCAAAACTTGTTCGGCCAGTGCGTCCGTCCGTTCGTCTGTCTGTCCGCCTGTATGTATCTTGTATCGCGACGGCTCAATTGTAGCTGTATCTGTGCGGCTGCGAGTATCTGTATCTGTATCTGAGCCGAGTTTGGGTTCGGTGTGTTGTGTTTGTGTGTTGTGTGTGTTGTTGCCATAAAGAAAACTCATTAAACTGGCCAAGGCGGAAAGAGTAAGTCCAGGGCGCACTAATTTACCGCGACTTCGGCTTTAACTTCGTCGTCTCCAGCTTCATCTTCGGGTCCAGATCCCGAGTTCTCCATCATTAAAAGTCAATAAAGGCGCTCCAGAGCCGCGCCGCGGCTTTCGCATCGACCGAGATTTAGAATCCGAGAATCCACAGAATCCATGCATTTTTCTAGTCATATTTAATTGCTACCGACAAGTGTTGACTGTTTTCATAATTAGTTTAGCAGAAAGAAAATAGCAAGCAACAAAAAAAAAAACAGATATATAAAGGTATAAGGAAAAATCACCACGATCCATTTGAGGCATTTTCCCAAGACAAAACTTGGAAAGTTGTCAATAGGGAAGGGGCGCGATATAGAGAGAGAAAGATGGTCTGGGAAAATGGATTTTCATGTTTATGCAATGACTATGGGAATGACAAATAAGAACAAATGGCACACGGTGAAAATGTACATAGGAAATCGATTGATTTATTGAGATTTACAAGCGGAAATTGAGGCTTAATCGGAGGGGATTAAGAAATATTATGAATAGGAAGAGTCAGTGTAGAATTTTCTCTTGTTTTGAGATTGATTTATAAATTATAATATCTTTTAAATATCTCATCTATTTTTCTTAATAAAAGATTGAAGTATAACTTGAAATATCTTAATAAAAATTCCTAAAATCCACTTTTATTGAATATTTCCTGTTAATACATTTTGTGCATTTTGTGGAGAGATCACTAACTGCCACACATAAAATTCTACCTGATGGCAAAAATATAAAACATTGCCAATTCTCGTTCTGTCTTCTCTCTCTCTCGGCTCGCCGTTCAAGGTGTGTCCCGAAAAAAACAAAAAAACCAAAACAGGATCAGGCAGAGGTCTCGGAACGGAACTGCTCTGCCAGATATCCAATGCCGTGTATATGTATATATAAAAGCAGGCTATCAAGTGACCAACAACAAGATTCTTCATCGCCTTATTTATATATATTTTTTATGTTTATCAATTACAGGTTTTTTTCGAGGCAAGCCCGAAAGGAAAGGAGTAACAGCAGATTTAACACTTGAAAAATTAGCTGATTTCATATACCGTTTTTTTTAATTAAGTCTTCTTAAGTTACTCGATGGGAAAGTTATATTTTTTAAGTGATAATTTTTTTGCCTTTGGTGGCCAACGACGACGACAACGGCGGCGGTGTCGATTAATTAATAAATGTGACAGTAAATGGTCGATAAGTGGTTGTCTCAAATTAATTGAGTTGCCGAAATACGTTGCTTTCCAGCCAGAGACTTTCACAATAATCTTCGCGGCGTCCTTGGAAAGGGTTTTAATTCGTGGGAATTGATGGGATATTTTCCTGTCTGGCTTTTTGGGGTGTTATAAATACATTACTTAGGCTGACTTTAAGGCTCTTAAATATTTGTATTTAATAAGGTGGAAAATGTATAAATTATAGAATTTTTTTTCTGCGAATTTGTAGGTTCCAGACCCAACTAGGTATATTTTTAATAAAGTCGAAGATAATACTTGAAATTAAGGTAACTAAAAACTTAATTTTCGAACATCTTCTTCAAAGGTTAATTAATTTCCTATTTCTCCTATCAATTTCAGAGATATTTCTTTATTTTAAATGCTTCCCATCCTTCAATTTTAGTTTCCATTAAATTGTAGTTGCAACAACTTTATGCTGATGATCCATTCCGATCATAAAATGCTTATTTTACGACCCATAACCATGGTCACAGGCCTGGGCTATGTACACACTTTATACCCGGAGTTATAAGTATTTAACTGAGGTCTAGGAGCCGAGGGCTTCTAATAAAGGAACCGCCGCCCGTGTGCGTGACTTACAAAAGTCAAGCAATATAGTTTTAGGGTGCAGGATATGTACAGGAAATAGCGTCAGACAGAGAGAGAGCGGGGCAGGCAGAAAAGATACTAAAGTATCTGAGCGTTACTTCTAGGTAGGAATACTCTCTCTCATCGTTTTTCTCTTTCCCGCTCGCTCCCCCTATATCGTAATTTGATCTTTGAGCAAACAGCTAAAAGGACGCGCATGTGCAATATGCCAGGATTCGGGGGTTGCTCCTGTGTTCCCGTTCTTCCTGCTGCTGCTCCTGCTGTTTCGCTTCGCTTTTGGATCCAGGAGAGCCAGAGCCCAGCTGTCGTTTTATCCATCCATCCATCCAACCCATATATAGCCGCCGCCGCCGCCATGTGATGATGAAATCGAATGCGGTGGTTGGTCCTCGAAACCGTTACGTGCTATAATATAATATTAAACCTGCGAGACTCGAACAACAAAAAAAAACACAAAATAATGTCTGGCCAACTGCAGGCGGCGATCCCACAGAGTTGAAGGAACTTCAAGGATTGGAGCAGCTAATGGGGCGTAGAATTAAGAAATTATCGTACACAGAAAATATCTTTAAGGATCTACGGTCCCTAAAATATCAGGGAAAGGGGAACTTATATGAAAACTAATATAAGTATGCTTCAGATAATAAGAAAATTCATACAGCTTCCATATTATTTTAAGCTTGATATTTTCAGAAAATTATGTTACTTTCCAATGATCTCAATATAAATTTATTTCAGTTTCTGAACCACTTCCTTCTTATAGTTTTGTACTGTGTAAAAAACCTTACATGTGATAAATATATATAGCCAGGCCTTTCTTTTTTTTTTGTCGTTCAATTATGAAACTTTTTACTACCACTTCCTTTTGGGCTGGCTAATTTCTTGCAGCTGAAAAAATGCAAATATTTTGTCGCTCACAATGATCACACGATTAATCACACATGGCCAATAAACCCAGAAAAAAAAAGAGAGAAAAAGAAAGAGTTTAGGAGGCGGCGACGGAAACCTGAGAGCTCAGGAAATGCCCAGGTAAAAGTTATCAAAATACTAGTTCAATGATCTTCAGCTGCAGCTGTAAAAAATAAGAGTGTGTGTGTGTGCTCGAATGAAATTTAGAAAATTCGACATCCACCTAATGTTCATAGAATCCAAGTTCTGAAAATAATGATTATTTAATTGCTAAGGAAATTATGATCTCTGAGCTGATTGATGATGATCGTAAAACCTAAAAAAAGGTGACCGAAGAAAAGATCCAAGAACAGTGGGTTCATTCCTTCCAATTTCTTATTTTTATTATTTATCTAGCGTCGATGAATTCGATAAATTGCGATAAAATATATCATTATCGATTTTTTAATCCTAAACATATGGTTTCAACAAACTTATCCCTTATGTATCTTTCATTTAAGAATATTTATTTTCATACAAATTTCAAACAAAAATATTTTGTTCCTTAGTTTCGATAAATTCGATAAATTGCTATTAAATATATCATTATCCTAAATATAATAGATTCTACAAACGTTTCCTTAATGGAACTTTCATTTAAAATAATAAAGATAAAATAATCGCATTTCTTACAAAAATATTTTGTTTCTTAGTTTCGATAAATTCGATAAATTGCACGACTTAGATCGATATTGATGTTTTATTATAAGTTTATAGTTTTCCCCTTTGGAACTTTAAGGAACAAGGAGCTTTAATATCATAGAAACTTCAAACAAAATTAGTTTATTTATTACGAAGAGTAGGTTTTTCCTATAAAATTCAATCGAATTAGATCGCATTTTGTGAGCTGTGCATTTTTCCCGGCTTCGCCCGGAACTCTGAGCCTAAATTCCGGCTAAAAATGTTCGAGTTCCCCGAAAGGTTGACATTCTCCACTGGGTATACACCTACAACCGATCCGATATTTACTTAATGATTAGACAAGAGCCGTTCCCATATGCAAATACAAGTACCTCCTGCCTTTTCGAATTGTCCAAATAAAGCATATTTTGAAAAGTACGCTTCCCAGTTCGAGTTCGAAGGGAAGTTGTCCACTCGAAACGCAAATAACAAAGGAAAACTAAAGCTGGCAAACGAAAAATCGGCTTTTTGCCGACGGTAAAAAATCATTTATATTTTATACGAGTCTTTTTTTTCCTCCTTTTTTTCGAAAAGGTGGGCTTACAAATCTGAGAGAGCATGCGCAGTCAGCAAAGAGCGATCGAGCGAGAGGGAGACAAGAGCGTGAGAGCGAGAGAGAGGGCGACCAAGAGAGAATGAGAGAAGCGAAGGAATGAAAGAGCGACCACCTGTCCGAAAACTGACAACAAAGCGAAGCGTAGGATGGCAGCAGAAAGGAGGCGAGCGGAGAACACAAGCCAAGGCGAGCGAAAGAGCCAGCCAGAAAAAAGGCAAGCCAGGAGAAGCAGAGGAAGAAGGAAGAGTAGGAGCAGCGAAGAAGGGAGGTAGCGTGGAATGGAATAAAGATGGAGGGGGAATATACACGGAGAGTGCAGCGCGCACACATTTGAAAGATATTTTGTTAAGGGTCACTAGAGAATAAAGCGTATAAACGGTTTTTAGGTCTTTCAATTCCAGATTCTTTAAGCTACTTAAATAATATCTTTTAAAACAAGAGGTAAAAATGATATGAGTTTAGGATATGTTTTCTTAATAAAAACACCAGTTATAAGGATAAAAATCAAAATTGGTATGGCTCCTAGCTTGACATTCGGTGCCCGTCCCTGATATCTAACTGGATTTTCGTTTTTTTTATATTTCAAATAGAACTTAGTATTTTTTGAGGATAGTTTTCAGTTATTTTTCTTTAAAATTGAATTTGAAGCCTTTTATTAACTCTTTTTAAGGCTTGATTCGATGTATTAACTAGTTAATAGATCTCTTTGAAGTTTTAGGCTCAAAGCTGGATAAAATGATGCTTTCATCAATGATATGAACAATTTTGGGTGGCCTGAGATACGTAATCCCCTGGTTTTGGAAGCATTCCTGCATTTCGAATTCCTGTTCCTCAATGAGCGTGTGGTTTTACCACCTACCCTTTACAGCCTGCTTTAGCACCCTTTTTTTTTGTCCCCCCGCTTTGGTTCGTGTTTCGTGATCGTTGTCGCGTTTTCGCGTTTCCTTTTTACTCACCAGTTCCTTGGACGGTGCTGGGCAAATTCGCAAACGCCAGCGTCAGCAGCAGCAGGGGCAGCGACGCCGACAGCGATGTGGGCAGCGACGCCGGCAGAGCGTACATTTTGTTAATCCAAATCCGAGTGTTTAATGCGCGACTGCGACGTCGGCTGCGCTGCGATTGCATTGTAATCCAGTTTACCAAGTTTACCAGTTTTTTTTCGGTTTTTTTTTTGTATTCACTCACTAAGTTTCTCGAGGGATTTTCGATTAGAGATTCTTTTTTGATTCGATCTTTGCTTTTGGTTAGTGTTTATTCGATTCTTCCGTCTTCCGATTGTTTAAAGCTGCGTGTTTCTCCTTTTTGTTTCTTTAATTTTTGTATATTTTATAAATTAAAAGGAGTTCTTTGCCCGACGACGGCGACATTTTTTTGTTTTTCGAACAGCAAAAAATAATTGCAAAAAATGAAGGTAATTCGCTTTTCTCTCTTTTGTATTTGTATTTGTTGTTGAAGATTCAGGAGGAGGATCGGAGCTGAAATTCAAATTTCAAACGGACGCCACACGCGCTCGCTCTCTCCCTCTCTCTCGTTAGCTCCCTCTTTCTCGCACACACGCACACATGCACTCACGCGCGTTGCACACTTGCACAAAAAATCCGAGGTAGACACTATTTTTGAAAAATCCGACTTTGACAGGATCCTTTTTTAACGAAAAAAAATTAATACGATCTTGGCGGCACTATTTGTGGCATATTTTTGTTTCGGCGTTTTTGAGCGCCATTTCGAACTTTTCTTTCGCTTGTGTTTATCCCTTTTCCGCGATAATTTTCGTTTCACTCACTTTCAAAAAAAGAATATGTTATTTATTGCCATTATTCCAGAGCTTGTTTTATTTTTTGTTTCCTGTTTTGTGGATTGTTTTGTGCGAGCTGCGCTTTGCTCTCTCTCAGCTCTTCTTTCGCTTTAACGTCCGTTTTGTCAGTGTTACCAGATGAAAATGTTGCTTTCCCCCTAAAAAATTTCAAATAGTCGATATTTCACCCTAAAAAATCCAGTCAATTGGGAGAGCGTAAAAATTGGGAGAGCAAGAGAGCAGGAGAGCAGAGAGCGGCTCTAGAGATGGGGTGAACAAAAATAAGAGAATCTATAGATGGGGTGAACAAAAATAAGAGAATCTATAGATGGGGTGAACAAAAATAAGAAGATCTGGAGATGGATGTTATCGATGGAATCTCCACCTGTTCGTGTCGATATTTTCTCCTAAAATATCCCGCCGAATTCAAAAAAATCTGATATATTCAAAGATTTAAAAGAAGAAATATCTAATTATGACGTGGAACGTTGCAAAGCGGAAAAATGTCGGTGGAATACCAGTTTTTAGTATCTTAAAGGCGGGTTCACGGAATGCGCCATCATCAGCTGGCAAACTTTCAGGCGATAGGAAAATGGTGGGCAGTATTTAGTTTGATTAATTCGCCATTTTAGGTGATTTATAATAAAAAAAGCAATTTTCTTAAAAATTTTAAATCAATCGTTCCGAAAAAAAACCCTAAACTTTCCCCCTAAAAATTCTTCCCCCCTAAAATTCCCCCTAGGACATCAAAAAACCCCTAAATCTAGGGGGAAAACCCCTGATCTGGGAACACTGAATCAGCGTGACCGCGCTGGGCCATTCGAAAAATACCACCGCTCCAAAGGGTACTAAAATATACCGCTTCATATTTCACACTAAAATACCATAAATACCAGAGAGCAGTTCTGAACCAAAACGTAACGATCTACGACGTAAGTGAATTAAATGCCCCTTGCCATTTTACATGGAGTGATAGTATCGAATTCAATAAAAGTTATTCAAATCCTTAAAAACTTTGATTTATCAAAACAAAATATAAAAAATTTACATTTTTAAAATAATTCTCTTTTGCTGTGATCATAAGCATGGTTTTTTACAGTGGCGCCGCCATTAAGACGGTCAATTACCAGATTGGCGCCGCCTGGTGTCGCCACTGTATGGGTAAAAGCGTGTGTAAAAGGTAAAAACTGTCTTTCAGGGTAAAAACTAATTTATTATTCTTTATATTTTTTATTTTTTTGTATCCTTGCAGAGAGCTGTGACCGTCTTGTTTAATGCGAAAGGAACAAGAAAGCACCCGTATTTATTTTTATTCCACGTCCAGCGCATGCGTGCCCTGCTCAATAGGAACGGCCACACTAGCGAAATTTGTCAAAATAAGCAAATCGAATTGGCCACACTAACGGATGAGCGGGAAAAGTAAGGGAAATTTTTCTTTGGGATATTTTCTCCCAAAGACCCCTGCCCTCCATACAAAATTAAATACATATTTTTTGTAGCATTCTGAAATAGTTTTTATTTCAATCTCATTTCTTGTATTTTTATTTCAACTAATTCGAGTTGGTTTCGACTTAAGAATTAATTTCGGTTTCCTTTCCTTTTGCACGCAATTTGTTTTTAGTTTTTTTGCCGGCCATTTCTTCTCTTTTTACTTGCATTCTGCACTTCACATTTTTCGTTTTTATCTCTTGTAATTATTATAATGTACTTGGCTTAATAGGATTTTCGTTTTCTTTTTTGTTTTGTTTTTATCGTTTTATTTTAATGTCTATTTAATTGAACTCTTAATTGAATCGTTTGACAATTTATTTTGAAAAATGTATCATTTTCTTTATCTCGGGTTTTTAGTTATCTCTCGTTAAAAGCTCTGCGCATAGCTCAAGGAAACGATAAAAGAGATTCGAACAACTAATAGTTTCAAGGTAAATGAAAAACATTTAAAGCATTTTCGGTATTACTCTCTATGTAAATATGTATGTATATTTGTGTATATATGTTTAAAAAAAAAAGATTAATTACAGTATTGGCTTAATGAATTAAGAACCCAACAAGGAATCATAAGGCAGCATTTCGTGTAAAAAAAGGTTTACGCTTTACATGTACATATATTTATCGTTCTTTTTGTTTTTTTTTGGTAGACCGCTCAAATGTTTTACAAATTGTTGCTAAGCTTTTGTTTTCATTTAATATTAACGTTACTCTTTTAAAATTGTTTACACGTACATTGTTTACAAATAGGCTTACATAACTAGGCAGGAAAAAAAAACACAAAAAATTTTAATATTTCTCATCGTTTCTAATCCTTAGCTAGTCATTTAATTTAAGCGTTGACATACACATTTATGCTCTATATATATATATATATGTATGTATATATACGATATACAATAATTCATTTGTTTCTTTACATAATTGATTTAAAGTTAAATTTAATTTACTCTCTTAGAAGCTAGACAAAAAAATTTTTAGGTTTTCACATGGATGCTTAATGCTGTGTTCCAGAACCCGATCAAGTTTTGATTTTTGGATAGTGTGTACGGGGCTTGGTTGATTTTTATTTATGTGAGAACACCAATATTTTTTTGTTTACACTTTTATTTGTTTTTAAAATTATTTAAGGTTGATTTCAATTGATGTTTGGTTAAGAAAAGAAGCTGTTTCTGACCTTGCCAGGGTTGTCATCAGTACCAGTCACCGATCGTGCAATCCGATAACTGGATTGCGTAGACCGATAAACTATAAGCCGATAAAACCTATATTTACATATTTTTCATTTCTAATATGAATTTCTTATGAAAACACAAAATCAAGCTTTTTCGACATAACCTTATGAGAATTTCCGGTTAATAAGGAAAACATTTAATGTTCATTCTTCCGTCTGTCCATTTCTCGATTTTCTTGATCGGGCGTAAGGTTAAATACAGCAATTACTCTAAAAGTTCTCTCACTGCATTTAGTTTGTTTTCCCTATATATATATATGTATATTTTGTATATACATAAACATATATATTAGTCTAAAAAATTGATAAATTTTGGCTTCGAATTCTTTTTAGCTTGCTGCGTTTTTTTTTATTTAGTTGGATCTAACTACAGGCATTTTATAATTACGTTCATATTTAATTGAATTGATTTTGTTTTGTTTTAAAATTGTATGCAACTCGATGTTTAAAATAAACTTTTTAAGTTTCGTAGTCGGTTGTTTTGTTCTTGTTTTTTTTTTTTGTTGATATTTTGTTTGTTTTGTTTTTTTCTCGATACGCTTCGTTTATTTGATATAAGATTTTTTTTGGGGGGGGGGTGGGGGACAAGGTCCCACTTGATGACCCTCTTGATAAATAGCTTAAAATTTGCACTAGTTGATATATATAATTTTCCGTTTCGACATCGAGTTTTGCCATAAAATAATTAACGCTATAAATCACAATACGGTTTTTGTTTTCTTTTTTTTTTCATGCTTTTCTTTTTTAGTTTTAGGTTTTTTTTTGTTTTGCTTTTTGCTTGTATCTACATGGGTAATATTTACTCCTGTGTTTGAGAGAACTATTTTCTTAAAAGGATTTTCAATACATTTCTTTTTTTTGTAACTTGAAGTGGAAAATTCTGCTGGAACTCAAAATTAACTTAAACATTTAAAAAATAATAGAATTTAATTAATTAACAAAATGGAGAACCAAGGTCCTGGGCTTAAGAATGATTGATGTTCCGTTTTGACTCCGATTAAGGCAGTAATTCGGTTTAAAATTCAATGATCAAGAGAGAAAAAAACCTTTAAAAAACAAAAAATTGATTTCCAAGTGAGATTATATATTTTTTTTTTAATAAACCTTTTGTTTGTGTATTTTTGTATGCTATTTTTTGGAACATTGATTGTGAATACCTTAACCGACGACGACATGCCAGTTTTGGAGCCTGGCTTTATTCTATGTGTATTGAACATTTGACATTTCTTAATCATTCCTCTTTTCTTTTCTTGTATTTTGGCCTATTGTATCTTAAAACTTAAAACTTGAATATTTTCCATTCCTAAAGCAAGAGTTTTCCCTCTCTCTCTCTCTCTCTCATTCCATAGTTTATTTTCCTAAGTGAGATATAAAAAAAAAGACAATTACACACTAGAAGTTCTTTCGGAGTTACGAAATTAGAATACATTTAGGGATTACTAATGGCTCTGCTAATATTTATACGGTGTATATGTGGGTATCCTTTCGGTGCTTCGCTTAGACGTGTGTGGCCAGAGGTCCCTTCTGCGTGTGCCCCTTGCCATTGTTGGGCAGTATAAACTGCCCCGACGGACTCTGGGCACACTGGCCAATGGCGCCACTGTTTCCGCCGCCTGCCGCTAGGGGCGTGGCCGCCAGGGTGTTGCTGCTGGCGGTTAAATTCGAACTACTGCCGCTGACACTGCCCCCCGTGCCGCCGGGTATGACGCCTACGCCGACGCCGACGCCTCCGATCCCGCCGCCGCCGCCGCCGCCACTGGGCGTGGCGTTGCCACCGAGATTCCCACCAACTGGACTCGTGGTGATCACCGCCCCGCCGCTGAAGTGCCTCA
>VNJO01004475.1:0-45360 GCA_008042535.1 Drosophila tani
ATGTGCAGCAGTGAAAACAGAGTGTATTGTATTTTTCAGCCTAATGTGGCTTTTATAAAGATCCATTTTCGGCTTGATTAGTCAGGTAATTAGATTTGGTTGACGATTTCAGGGATATTAACATCTTAAATAAGAAAGAGTCATGGAAACTTTTTTCTATCTCGCTCACACAAGCACGTGCCTCACATGCTAAGTAGGGTCTCTTAAGCCGGATTACTGGGTTCGAGTCCCGACTGAGAGGATCCAATGTAAGGCAGTAGTTTATTTTATTATTTGTCTTTACAAAAGATCATGATTATGATCCCTCTTACTCCATCTTCACCATCGATCTTTAGTTTACTATATTTCGTATTAGGTCATCCTTTGTAGCATGTATTATATCGTTTAAATTGACATTTTTATTAAATATATTCATGTATGTTGTGTAGGGGGAATCGTACTTAAGTCTTAGGGTGTTCCGTATGGGAACACTTCAGACATGTGTTTCATTATGCATTCAATTAGCTTATCGCTCAATTCGCACTTTCCAGGAGCCTCGATCGTGAGGCATTCAGCAGCAGCTTTCTCTAATTTGAAGTGCTTGGGCAATGGGTAATATTTTTCTTTTACTTTCTCAGGGTTTATCTTGCCATTTACAATAACACCCGCATCTTCATGGCTGCACTGTATATAGCATTTGGTCTCTAGGTCAGTGCTTTTCAAAGGGTTCCAATGTGGATTTGCTTTTTCTCCGAGCTCCCGTCTAATGCATTGTCTCCCAATCGATTGGTCATCCTACAATGTGTTCGTTTTTAAAACATTATTATTATATTATTGATTGCAATTCTCACCAGAGCAACGTGATGAAACCAAGAGACAACCAAAATAACGGAGAGAAAATAGGCCTTCATTTTTCCGATTATGTGCAGCAGTGAAAACAGAGTGTATTGTATTTTTCAGCCTAATGTGGCTTTTATAAAGATCCATTTTCTGCTTGATTAGTCAGGCGATTGGATTTGGTTGACGATTTCAGGGATATTAACATTTTAAATAATCCGTTGTTAAAGTATGAGGAAAGAGTTATGGTAACCTTTTTTCTATCTCGCTCACCTAAGCCAATGACAGGATCCAATGAAGAGGAGTATTTCATTTTATTTATTTTTCTCGAGTGGGTAAGTCTTTTAATTTAACGCACAAAGCGTTGTTTACCGGGCATCCCAGTGTCGAGTGTACCCATACTAATTTGTTATTCGTTTGTCAGCTAATGTTATTCGGTTAATCGCAACTCATCAAGCTTGAAGTCACCCTATCTCACATTTTTCGTTTTGCAAATCACCAAATGGCCCAAAACTTTTCGTATCTGCCAATATCAAAGGCCGAGACAACACAGTGAAAAGAGATAGAGGGAGGGAGGGCAGACCTCTGTTGTGGGCCTTCCGGGTCTTGGCAAAGGACTAGGGACTGACTGTCGGGCTGGCAGACAAACAGGACTCAACCGCAGACAGACAGACAGCTCAAACGGAGTCGCCGCCTCGAAAAGTTCATTCGTTTGTAAATAATTTTTAGCCGGCGGCAAAATCGATACTTCAGTTAAGATTTTTGGATATAGCACACAGGATACGTATGCAGAACACAGCAGCGACCCTCGTAGATCGGAGGGGGGGCTGTAGAAAATTTTGTCAAGCTGCGGCAAACTTTCAACGGCAGCCGCCGCCGTCGAGCAAAGTTATATGAACAGCAGCGTATGCCGATAATGCATAAGAGAAAGGCGGCAGGGAAAAATGTAATAAGAAATGGGTGAAAAGGCACAAGCAAATAGGCAGGGCAAGGCAAAAGCAGAGCATAAGCCAAATGGGGAAGTTTTGCTATTAAAGTTTTTCATCATCAGCGCCTATTTGCGGAGCTCTCGAAACTTGGCCCTAAACCCTTTCGTCTTTCGCCGTTTGCCATTCGACGGTGGAGGAAAAGGGCAAATATTTGTCAGGCAATTAAATGTTTACTGCTTTTATTATATGTTTTTGTTTGCTCTCCCATTTCCCTTCTTCTGCGATTTTATTGTGACAAAGGAAGCCAGGCGAATGGCAGGCTGGCGGCTTTTCCGGCTAAAATTAATCATACGCCTCGTTGGCACAATGCAAACAATTTGCCAAAGGCAAAAGGTAACAACGGAGCAGCTAAACCGCAACACAGCGACGACCAGCTCCATGTGCACCTTGCAACGATGCGGTGATTTGGGCTTGGTTTGGGGCCAATGAGCTTAAATCTATTTATTAGAGATGAAAACGTGAGGGAACTCATTTAATATTGAGTAGAATAATTATGAAACATTGCTACATTACTGATTTTGTTTCAATTTAGATGAAATTCGGTTGACATTGATTTCTAGGATTAATGATATGTGATGATGTGTGATTTATCATCCTAAAAGAGGTTTAGGTTTCAATAACGTATTTATTAAGCAAGAACTTTTTGATTTAACTCAAACAAATTGATAAAAAAGTTATTTAAAATCTTCCTAAATAATATCTTGAAATCCTTTTTAAATATGTCTAAAAGTATTTAATAAATTATTTTATTTTACTTCCTTCGTGAATTGATACGTGGGGATGGCCTTTACTCATTTTGATTTTATTTCCTTGAGTCTTTTCGTTCTCCGTGCCCAAGTGACCGTATCATTGTGTCCTTAAAATCTAGCTTTTATCTCCAGCGATTTATATCTACAATGCCATATGTATCGATAATATCATTCATAGTGTACATAATAAGGTGTTTATACAATAATAAATTCTAACCCTTTCCACACTTAAATTCAATATCGCTTTATTGCCATCTCCATCGCCAGCCAGTCGATGTTAATGCGATTTACTGGCAACCATTTTGAAGCGATTCATCGAGGCAGCTCCACAAAAACCAACAAAAACATATTATTACCGCACTCACTCCGGCAACCTCAAGTACACCTCGCCGTTTTATACTGTGTATGCATGCAAATTAATTAACAACACTCGTTGGGGCCATAGTAAATTAATAATTTAGCCAGACATTACGCATACGACGCATCGGCTGAGTGGCAGTAAAAAGCTGTCCAAAGCGCGACGGAGACGGGCCAAGAGTCATTTTAATTACCACATAACAAGGCAGCGGGCCCACAAATGGCAACTGGGAAATGCGAAAAGCGAAGAGCGAAAAGCGAAAAGCTGTGCTGCTGCCGCTGCTGCTGCTGGGAAATGGAGCGGGAAAGCATGTCACGCTAAATGGGAAATGTTGCGAATACGACCTGAGGGCACAAGCGAGCGTGTCTGAGTGGGCGGAGTGTGTGTGTGCGTGTGCGTTTTATGACATTGCCAATTTACAAAATTTCATAAATATAAATTGGTTTTAAATGTTAAAATCAAACAATTAAAATGTCCGCCGAGCGCAGTGCATCCAGCATTCTCCGCCGAGTTCGGCGGGGCTTTGAATAATTTAGCCGGCATTATGATTGCATTTCCCCCGGAGAGCGGTTGAGTGCAAATCGGAAATTAGTCAAACAACAGCGGTCGCCATTCCTTTTTGGCCAAATCACGACCCGGTGGCATTTGGGAGGGGGGAAAATTGCTCAATTCAATCGGCGCGCGGCGGCAAACAAGAAATTTATTTACCCATCAACCAATTTTTGTGTGTGTGGACGCTGGAAATTGTTTATGGTTGTTACTGTTCCTGAACATTTCATTGGTCGGCGATAAAACGGCATGACAAATGAAACGAAATTCGCTGGCAATTTCCGTTTTCACAGCCACCATAAATTACGCACTAATAAAACTGCGGAAAAGTGTGCCACAAAAAAGCAATTGGAAAGGCATCAAAAACCGAGTGCAATACGCTTTTGAAATTTATTTTTTTTTGTTAACAGGCTCTCCTTAAAGTCGGCGGCTATTAAGTAGAGCTGCATGGCCAACAAATCGATATTTAATGACAAAGCGCAGTCACGCCCAACCGAAAACACTCCAGACCCCCGCCCAGCACTAGCACGAACAAAGCAAGCACATACATCATTGTCAATGTCAAAGTGTCAAAGCAAACTTGCAGAGCACAAAAGCCAGCGGCGCATAGTAGTTGTCACACTGCGAAAAATCCATTGGGAACTACGTAAATCCATTTCTTCGCATCCGAATCCAAGCAATTGTCGTTTGACCCTGCATAATGGCTCCGAGGAAGGCTAAAGTTCAGAAGGAGGAGGTCCAGGTTCAGCTGGGACCACAGATTCGTGACGGCGAGATCGTGTTCGGCATGGCCCACATCTACGCCAGCTTCAACGACACCTTCGTCCATGTCACGGATCTGTCCGGCCGCGAGACCATTGCCCGCGTCACTGGCGGCATGAAGGTGAAGGCCGATCGGGACGAGGCTTCTCCCTACGCCGCCATGTTGGCCGCCCAGGTAAGCAGAATTGCCGGAATCGTTCTCTGCAAATATTACTAATCTGCTGATTTTCCCCTCCAGGATGTGGCCGAGAAGTGCAAGTCGCTGGGAATCACCGCTCTGCACATCAAGCTGCGTGCCACCGGGGGCAACAAGACCAAGACACCCGGACCCGGCGCCCAGGCGGCTCTGCGCGCTCTTGCCCGCTCGGCTATGAAGATCGGACGCATCGAGGATGTGACCCCCATACCCTCGGACTCCACCCGCAGGAAGGGCGGTCGCCGTGGACGTCGTCTCTAGAAGTACACTTAATAAAACAAAATTAAAAAACAAGAAATGACTAGAGACTAGACTATTTTCCTCTGTGCACTTTGCAGTTCTCAATCCGTAGTTGTGGGAATCATCTCAACGGGCCGGCCCAAGTCAAGTGCAATAAACCCTGAAACCGAGCGGAGAGTTTTGCATTTCGGCCACGCCCACATGATGCCGTCTCGGGCCTGCGCTCCCCTTTTGGCCCGCAGTTATGATGTTGCAGTAAGCAGCAAGTAAACTGCAATTTGCGAACAAAAACTTTGCTTGCGACAAACTTTCGCCCCATTGTCCTGTCTCTGTCTCTGTTCCCTATCGCTCCTACTGTTACTTTCTCTCCCTCTCTCACTCTTTCGGCCAACAATTTGAACTGACAAAGTCCGGCGATAAAAAAATGTTTAAGTACTTTAGTTGCGCTTCGAATGCATCGCACAAAAGTTTATTAAACAAACAGGTAACGATAAAACCCAATGGCAGCGAGAAGGAGAAAGAGCCTAGAGGTGGAGAGAGAGAGAGACGGGTTGATTTGCTACCTCTGAGTGTCTTTTTTTAACAGATGTTTCAATGAATAACAAATTAACAGTTTTATATGCATATATGTATGTACCATATGTACATACATATGTATGTACATATGTAATTTGGTTTGTTTGGGAAAAATAAGCAAGTAATAAATAAAGGACGATGGAGTAGAGTTGGACAAGAGTCCGATATGATATATCGACCAAAATATCGGATCAATATAATATCGAATATATTGTAAAGTTTGATATATCAAAATTTTAAATATCAACAAAATTGCAATTACCCTAATATATTAGTGTAAAATATTGAATTTAATTTAATTAATTTAATATAATTATATTTGTGTTCCTACCGATTATGTTGAAAATACACCGAAAACTAATTTTGGTAATTATCTATTCCAAATAATAAAAAAAAAAAAACCATAGATAGGGGGTGCTTCAACTTACATTTGGGTATAAAAATTATCTTGGGGACGCTCTTAGTTTAGTCACAATAAATCTTTAAAGTTTGGCCAAATTCCCATACAAAATCCGTAGCAAACACGCACACTGACAAATTATGCATACACAAAATTCAAGCGCGTGTCTGTGTGATCGTCGCGGTACAGTGGTCTACGAAGCTTAAAATTTTTGTCAAATTGAGCTTTGCGTAAATACTATATATGTCGACACTTTGCACACTTTGAATACAGTTATGCGTGAAATATAAATAAAACAAACGTAAAACAACTTAAAATACGTAGTAATTAACGACTTTTTAATTAAAAAAAGAATTAATTAGGACTACTCAAAGTAGCGACGCAGACGAAAAATTTTTTCGTCTGCGGCGCTGCTTTAAATTCTCCCTGACCTTATGATCACAGCAATACTCTTCTCTTACCTCATTAAACTGTATGTTCTTTACTATAAAATTCTCCTTATAATTTGTATAATCAAATGTACGTCTTAATATTGAAAAGTCGTTAATTACTACATATTTTACGTTGTCAACTTTTCGTTTTATTTATATTTCACGCATAAATGTATTCAAAGTGTGCAAAGTATCGACATACTCGTATATAGTATTTACGCTAAGCACAATTTGACAAACATTTTAAGCTTCACAGACCACTGTACCGACCGGGAATTAGGCAAAACTTTAAAGATTTATTGTGACTAAACTAAGAACGTCCCCAACATAATTTTTATACCCAAATGTAAGTTGAAGCACCCCCTATCTATGGTTTTTTTTTTTAATTTTTTGGAAGGGGCTCCGTTAATAGATAACTACGTTAATTTTTTGATAACCTCAGAAAACCTCAAACAGAACATCGATTTATTGTTCATATATCGCAACGTTAAAACATATATTTATAGATATCGACCTAAGCATCAAATATCGATAAAGTATCGATGTACCAAAATTTTCTGCCATCCCTACGATAAAAGGAATTATGAGCTATTTTTTTATGAACAGCTTTAAGTTCAGTATTTTTAAAGATATGTATGTATGTACGTAAACCTTTCTAGTTCACGAGGTCTCTTAAAATTGCCATTTACATTTCAGAGAAAGTTTGCTAAAAGATTTAGTAAGTATTTTAAGAGAAAATAAACAAAGAATAAGCTTTTTCACATGAAAAACTTCTCAAGAACCTGATGACCATATGATTTTCCAATCCAAACCTTTAGCTTTTAAAAATTTACACCAAAATAACACCAAAAACAACAATCGGGTGTCAATTTGACGAGTAGCTTGTCTAGTAATAAGTCCTCGCACCATTAACAATGTACAGTCGCCGTCGTCGTCCGTCGTCCTTCGTCCTGTGCCGCCTCGTGGCGCCCCGCCACACCGATTGTGTGTGTACGCCGCTCGCATAATCAATTATGCGTCTGCAGTGCGTCCAAAGTTCTCTCTAAACTTGGCAATTTATTTGCACCGGAAACTCAACATAAATCAAACTAATTTCTCCTGGGATTTTTCAACACAAGTTCCAACGTGTCCCCGTCGCTGTCTCTGTCTCTCTTCCTCGCTCGCCCTGTTGTTTTCGGTCACGTGTTGGGGCTGCGTGGGAGAGAGTCGGGGGGAGACGTGGAGGCATAGCAAATTGAATTTGTCGCGCTGTGTTGCATAATTTGAGGCGCATTGTGCGTCTAATTGGCCGGGGCAAAGGAAAGGAAAAAGTGAAAGCCCCTGAAGAAACGAGAATCCGGCCAAGGGATGCTGCTGGGGATGCTGCTCTTCTTATTAGACAGGTTTTGTTCCATATTATCAACGGTATTGTATCGCTAAATACGCAGGCTAATTGTATGCGGGACGGTGGCTTCCCTATTCAGCTGAACGGCATTGTCTTGACTTCGGTTTTCGTAAGCATCACTCATCTGCGTCACTCGATGTCACTGCCAGAAGAAATGATAAACCGGATATAGAAATAGAAGAAGAGGGGATGAATGGATAAGACAGGGTGAAAGGTTATGCTTCGGTCTTGTATAATTCTACTCCGGGTAAAGGTAACTTGTTGTTAGTTTTTGGGAAACTTAGGTGGCTGACAGGAAAGTTAGTTTAGGAAGTATTTAGTATTTAGATTTCTTGATTTTAAGAACTTGGCCGTTATCTAAATAAAATTTAAATTTTAAATTTGTTTAAACAACTCATCAAAAACTATAGTTTAAGATTTCTAGGGTCCCCCTTAAAATATTTTTTTGAAATACATTTTAAGTTGTATTCTGAAGTTACTCCCAGTGTACTTATTGTTTGCACCTGCTAATTGCCAATTAACGGTCTCCATTTCCTAATTAGCGACCTTGACGATTCCCGTGCCTATCTGAAGCTTTACGAGATCTTCCGCATCAACCCAGCGCACCCTTCGCAGCTCCAGCTGTTACATCCTTGTCCGCCTACCACAAACCGGTGCCGAAGGCAACTGGCCAAGTGGTTCCAGCTACGCGGACTTCCTCGTCTGCCTGGGATTACGGCAGACACTGTCGCCGGATGCCCTGCGGCTCCTAGCGCGGTTGATGGCCCAAATTGCATCGAACTTGGAGCACCCTTCTCCAATCACCAGCCGCCCATCCGCCCATCCTCTAGTACGACCTTGATGATGATGACGATGACGATGTGGCTGTGTGCAAGATGACAGCGATCGTGCTGCGTGGCAGTTACACCAAATTTGCATTACCTGGGCAGGTGTGCCGGCGTGGATATGGTTGCCTCCACTGCCACTTTTATACGGTGAATTTAATGCCAGACGCGCTTTTAAGCGAGGGCTTTTCAAAACGTTTGGACAGTTACAAAATCAAGGAAATTGTTACTTTTACTACCTTATAGATAATCTAATTTTTTCCATAATTTGGAAATAAAATTTATAAAGGCTTAGTTAAGATTTTAAAGGTTCGTAATTCTCAAACCCACTTCTTTTTCCATTTTCAATATTACAAAAATAAAAGGGAGACAGAGGCTTGGGCAGAGGGTGCTCCCCAGACACTGTTTTGGAATACGAATCCTTTAAATATTTCCTGAATCAATCGAAATCTTTAAGCTGCCACAATGCTTGATTTCCCTACCCAAAAATCCCCTCTTTTACTCCGCAATTTCAAGCTCCTATAAAAGTAAGATGCGACCCCCTCAACTACGCCCTTGGCAACCATCTTATGACGGTGCTTTTGTGATTTTCAAAACAATTTCCTCATCAGCGGCAACTGTGAACCACATTTCCAGCACCGTCCTCGTCGTCATCCTGGCCACATCACCTTGTTTTAGGTTGGAATGCTCGCGGCGCTTCCATACACACACCATACACCTCGAACACCTCAGCCACAGAGTAGGGTAGGGCACACCTGGCGTCGCTGGGAAATTGAAAATGTTTGTTGCTGCGGCAAGAGTCTGCAAAGTTGGCAAATCGAGATTGCAGTTTGCCGGGAAAATGATGTTTACGATGATGAGTCCCTTGACTGATTTTCGGCTAATAACTGCAAGCCGCAGCTTCCTAAAATAAGCATTTGCATAATTAACCAGCAAAAGTGCAGGATTTAAGCTGTTAAAAATGGGAACACAATATCCTAATGTGCTCAACACTTTGAGGCTTATAAAAAAAGGAAAAAAAAAATGCTGTGCTCATGTGTGTGGGCTAGCTGTTATTAAAATCATAAATCTGCATTAAGCGACGCTGCTGGGCGGGCAAACAAAACGGCTTTATCAGCTAGGCAACGCATTTTTCATACTTTTTTTTATATTTTTTTGCCATACATAAATTTATTTTAGGGGCTCGCTCCTTGCTCGTTCGTCTCTTTTTTAATAAACTCTCGCTGTCTCTCCCGCCTAAGCTTCGCATGGGGCTTATGTCCTGAAAGGCGTCCTTTAATTTATTTTCCATACACACACACAGAGAGAGACTAAAAAACAGCGAAGAATGATTAAAAACCACTTTAATACATCTTCTTTGTCACTTTAGCTGGCTATGAAGAATAATAGGACGTGAAAGAAGGACTTGCCGCAAGTCCTGGTTGACTGGCAGTAAGGACTTTTAGTGGTGGTAGCTGAAAAAGGGCTTAAAGTTGAACTATGAGGGGGAAATCTTCCCTACAAAAATTGAGCTAGTTTTATTTTAATTATTTCATTTATTTTACTTATTTCTTAGCCAGGAAAAGGCTGCTGAGGATTAAAGGGCGACGGCCGGAAATCAAAGGGGTCCCAGTTTTTTCCTGGCGGCGGTGGCGGTCGCCAGGTCCTGACCTGGCAGAGAACAGCTTCCAAAAAGACTAATATCAGCAGCGAAAACCAAAGTCTAGTCATGCTTAAGTTGTACTGAGATTTGTCTCTGAATTAAGATGGGTTTTTATAGCGATATTCGTAGTTATCGGTTGGCTAGGTGATTCCCTGCTCATAGACTGACTTTAGAAACCTTATCAATTAGCAAGGGGGAATTTTTCTAGATGATGCTTACAAGAGGGGGTTTTTCATTCTAAATTATTCAATTATTATAGTTATCAGTGAGCACCAATTTAATAGTATATATTAATCCCTAGTTGTATTCTATAATGGAGAGCTATACCCTGAAAGCATGCCGAACTTCTATAATAAAGGAAATATTAAAAAATGCAAATAATCCCCTCACCTTCAACCCGAAATTCAAACAATTGATTTCCCCCATTTCTTTATTGAAAATTCAGGCACAATTACTGGCACGTAAAGTGGCCTATTAGCCTGCCTGCACAATTAGGTAGTTGGCCATGCACCCCCTAGGATCCAGCACCCAGGATGTGCAGCCCCAACTTGTATTGTATCTATCGATTTTTGTAGCTGCCCATTTTGTGAACTTAAACCAAAAAAAAAAAAGAAATCAACAACAAATGGAAGAACTGTGGAGGAGGATGAAACTGACAGAAGCAGGAAAAAGAAAAAAGAAAAGTTCAAAATTACAACGCATAGTTGCGGTCAATTGTTAGTGCAAAATACCCCAAACAATTAGAAACCACAATTGCTGTTGCTGGCCAAGGGAGAACTTTTCATTTTTCCCTCCCGGCAGGAGTGCAGGCTGCAGTTTCCACTTGCACCCAACCTCAGACCCAGACCTCCTGCTGCAAATGCATTCTGGGGTTAATGCTCGCAGCCAAGCGAAGGGCGAACGTAAACGTACCCAGACCCCCAAACTTAACCCACTTCAGACCGAGAGTTCGGTTTATAAACTTGCCCGGGCGCATTGCTGTCCTCCGTCGACAGTACATTTGGCAAATTTTCTTTCTCCTTCGGAGCTCAACTTTCCTGCAGCTGCAGTTTTCCACCGAACCAACCGAACCCCTTTGCTCCGCTCCTCCTCGCTGGCGGCGCCTCTGTCAAGTGAGGCGGACATAATGCGATTTTAATACAGATTTCGCTCGACTCCCCGATGGCCCGAAGACTGAGCTCTGTCATGTTGCATGACACTCCCCATTGGAGTGTGTGTATGTAATTTATAAGCCTTTAACTGTTTATTTGTTGGCCATAACCGGGAGAAGGAGCAGAAGCGGCAGCAGGAGCAGGAGCATGTCCAACGTGTGCCACATTTCGGTCCAATCGCCTGATAACTGCGTTTCCGGCAGAGCACTTAAGCCGCTTACCGTCGCTGCTCATTTTGGCTCATTTTGCCAGCATTCTCCCTGACTTGTGTGCAATTGAATAATTAGGGGGAGTGCAGCGGCTGCAGATTTGAAAACTAAATGAGTTGAGGCCAGGGAATAATGTATGGAATTAAGAGGAACCTGAATAAACATTAGCACAAGTAAATGAGCTTTTAGAATGGGGTCTAAGTTAAGACTAATATAATCGCAAAGATGCCGAACGGCCATACATTTGAATTGCAATATGCAAGCCATTTTTCAGCAGGCGACAAATTTTCGCTATTTTAAAAATAAAATGCACTTCTATGTGTGAGTATCAAGATCAGATCAAGATAGTTTGTATGTGGCGTTACTCATCTTGATGTTCTTATGTCTTTAAGTCACAATTATATTTATTTTGACCTGTAAGTAAGGCTTTCTTATTCTAAATAATGTATAGAACTATTTAATTTATTTCACCTAAATTAAATTAATTAGTTTTCTCAACTAGAAAGTGTGTAATTGGTACTGAAAATATTAAAAAAAATGTTTACATGTTTAATCTCTGATAAAACTAAGATAAAACCAATTTAGCTGAAATTAAACTAATATTACCTAAAATCCCTTTTCGGTTTATGACCAAAATTTCCATTTTAAACCATTACAGATCCGCTGAATATTTAAGCCGCATGAGTTAGCCCTTTGGCAGGTGCAAGCCCCTCAACTCTTTCGCTTTTGTTTCCAGAGTGTGTCGGCGCGGGCTAAACACTTTAACACACACAGAAACCGAAACTAAAGGGCCGCAAGTATCTGTGTGCGGATTGGGGATCCCGGATCCTGGATCCGTGGGTGGTTCATGCTTTTACAATCCTATTAAAGTATCAGACAATCTAATCAACGGCAGGCGGCAGCTCAAAAACCGCGCGTCCTGCACACGCGCTAAACGTTGCCAAAAAGCGACCGACGACCGCAGACGAGAGGAAAGCTCAGGAAAAGTGGTGGCTCAGGAGAGGTGGGTGGGTGGCTCCGGATCCGCAATTGCTGACGCCATGGCTGCTTGTTGACAGCCCCGCTCTCCTGCTCCTCCTCCTCCTCCTCGTATCTGCAATCCCCGAGCATTCGGTCTACAACTAAACACGCAGATAGACAAGCAGATAGCAACAACAGCCATCACAAGAATGCCAACAATGGCACCAAACAACAATCGCATTACAAGGCGAAATGTCCAGTAAAACAGGCGGAGGCAGAGTCGGCTGCCTGATGGGTTTTTGGGGAGGCGGCCAAGAGGCGGAAGTGAGGGCGAAAGCGAGGGCCCCAGGGAAGACGGGCTCCACTAACCTGCCAGAGACGTCTTCGTGAGAGAATAGGCTCACGAAATGGGAGGGAAAAGACGTGTTATTTAGGGACTTATTAGGAAAGATTTTAGCCTTTAGAAATTTATTCAGTTGGAGGCCCTTTTTTAAGGATAAACATAATTTTAATTCAATTTTTATGACAAAAGATACGAGATATAAACAAAAATCTGTCAGCATTCGACTGGAAATTCAAGCAATCTTAAAATTAACAATGATCTTTTAAATATAACCTTTTTTCACTCAAAAATAAAGTCATGTTTCCCTACTCCTGGTCACTAACTCCAAGAACCGATGTGCTTATAACCCAAAGACACTTTGAGGAAGATCTATACCCTCCTGAAAAAAACGATGTCCGTTTATTATTTATTGCTTATTATAAATGAGAAATATAGTTTTAAATTAAAACTACATTTTAAATTCTAGTTACTTGAAATCGCTTCAAACTTTGCATTTTTTATTTCCTTATGCCTTTCTAAATAATTACTCGACTTGCTTAAATGGAAAGCATTGCTGCATTTTAATCAGTTTGAGTTGCAATTCAGCAACCATTTGAGACTCACATTAATTACATTAAATTTATGGCTGATGGGTGACGGTGATGGGTGACCTCGATTGTTTTACGGCCCAGGTCACGCACTCATCTCCGGCCGTGACTGTGGCCCGGAGTCGTAGTCGCATTGTTGGCTCGGTCTGCGTCAGTTTAATTTGAATACACTTAAGTGTGTTGCGGTGTGCCAGGGAGCCGTTACGAGAATTTCCAATTGAAAATCACTTCAAGTTTAATTTGATTGCCGCTCGGCAGCTGAGAGAAGTGGTTAGCTTTCTGTCCGAGTCGCAGTACCTCACCCAACCCCAATCCCAATCCCACTTCCACTCCCAATCCCTTTCTCCATAGATGTCTCTCGATTTTAATCACATTTCGGGCGGGCCCCCGACATTAATATTGATGAAAACTTGTTATGCTCTGCATAATTCGTGAGGCAACAGAAAACAGCAACATGTTTCAGCTCCCTGGCCAAATAAGGGACTCGACTTTCCTTAAGTTTCGGCTCGGACGGCGAGGTTTCATTACTTGATTGTGTGTAAGGTGGGGCAGCGGAGGGAGCGGGAAAAAAATGCACGGAAAACGAAATTAAATCTCCAGGAGGCAGGAGGCAGAGTCAACGAAAAAGGCCAAACGGAATGCGCCAGCCACGCAGACGAAATGAAACGAGACGAGGGAGGAGGTCCCAGGACCGAGGACCGAGGACCGAGAATGTAATGCAATCAAGAAGCCAGAAAGGAGAGAGCCCACAGAAATCAGAGTTCGCCAAGAATGCGAAATACCCTCTACAAGGCAACCCTTTAGCTCAAATTGAATTTTCACCGATAACAATGGCTTAACACTTTATTAACTTAATGCCTCGGCCCCGTGCGTCTGTCTTTAGTGGTGGATGACCCCTGACAAAGTGTGGCAGGCGATACCCTACGTGCCCGGTCATAATCATCTTTCCGCCACAACGATGATGAACCCATTATGCCGCCCACAGCACACACACACTCCCCACCCCAGGTGAGGGTAAAAAGAAGCAACAAAAATTGGATTTTCATTATTTACAGCATATTACACACACACCGGAACGGAGTCCTGGGAGTCCTCCGAGCGTATCGATATACGATAGGCATATGTGCCCATACGTACGAGTATATATGCATCAAGTAGGTTGGGCCCGGCCTTTATTCGGCTGCAACGTGGCGTATACGTAACGGCAAATAAAAAAGAAAGCAAGGCAACGTTGAGCGAGACAGACAGGCCGACAGGATGGACCCTTTGGGCTAGGAAATTAATTAAATTAAGTCAACGAAAAGTGAAACGCCAGACGCATCAACACACACATACACCCACTTTCCCCCCACACTTGTGCATTTCCTGTTATCCTGGGAGCAGGAAGCCCTTGCCCGCAGGCCCCAGTCTTTGACATTCATAGCTCTCGTGCTCCCTCTCTGGTCTCCTCATCACTTTCAGTTGTGATGCTGCCGCCATCCGCGATAAGCTCGCTTCGTTATAATCCTAATTAAATATTTAGGTTTACTCTATGGCTGTATTTACCCAGCACCCCCTAGCCCCTGGTCCTGTGTCCTGTGTCCTGTTTTCTGTTTTCCACTCTCCACTCTCCTCGTTTGTCTTTATCTGATAAGCTCTCTGCTGGCTGGGCAAGGGTTAATTGCATTAGAGTTATGACAATTGCCAGCAAATTTGACTTAGCAGAAAAAACGCAAGCGGGAGAGCAAATAAGAAATCTGATTGCGAACTCGAAATTCAGAACGAGACTAATTAGATAAGGTTGGGCTCATGAGTTGCTAAAACTGAGAAGCGCGGAGAGAGGCGCTTTGTGGGGTACAGTTGTGCTTGGTGAACTAAAAAGGAAACAGTTTGCACAATATACAAATAAGTTAGTTATTATTTTTATGTAAAATAGACTAAAATAGTTTCTTTTTAAGAAATTTCAGTTAATTCTTTAAGCACTTTAACAGCATCGCCCTAATCCAGCTATTCTTGTCTAGACAGGATCAAACACTTAACCGATCTGGGAGGGGACTCCTCGAAGCCCCACAAATTCTATCTGTTTTCCACTCTATTTTTCAGTCCAGCCGATGCCCTCCTCCTCGACCGTCTGACGTTTGCCGGCGCAGTTGAGACAGGGCGCAATTTGTTTTAATCAACAAAGTCAAAAAAGGGGCACGTAGATCTCCATTCTGTGAGAAATTAAATAAACTTTGTGTTGGCCAAACAATTTGCCCATCGTCCGCCTCCGAAGCGTCTGCGGTTTTGACCGCCGCAGCTCCAGACATAAAAAAGCGACTGTAGCGAGTGTAGGAGAGAAAACGCTGACGGCACCCAGGACAAGGAGCAAGACCGCACCAGGACCTTCTCGGACGTGACTGTTCGGCAAGGATAAAGGCAATGCAGCGGCCAATCCTTTAAAGCGGTTTAATAATGCACCAAGTCTGTGCACTCTTGCCCTTAAAAAGACAAGGGCATTAATTTTCCTGAGCACACAAATTTGTCATAATGAAGTCGCATTCTTGGGCGTCCAATTGGCTCGGGCTCTGCGCCCTCGATTAGCCAAGAGCGCCCTTCGTAATCCCCAAATAATAACAATACGTTCGACAGATAAATGAAAATTCCAAGGGAAGAACATAAATTATTTCAAAGGCCACTGATTTATTGGCTGACCACAACGAATGCCACAAACAAACCCCGGGAAGATTAGGAAAAGGAAAATGTTTTGTCGGCTTCTTTAGAGTTTTTTTAAAAGGAAATTGATGACATTCAGCTCGGACATTTAGTGATGCTCTTTTTTTATAATAACATGTTGTATCTTTAGAAGTATTTAGAGAAATAAGTGATTAATATTTTAAATTTAATTTAGAATTTAAAACCCAACACAGACAGATTTTGCCCAACATTACTGACCTTTTCATTTCTTATTCAGGAGGTCAGGGCATTTCTATCTCGGTTAGTTCAAAGATCTCCCAGGCTGATGTATTTATTGTGTGTCCATTGTGTGTTATCAATAAAGCAAATTGAATTTTGTGCGGTGCAAAAAGTGCCACTGAGGTCGATCAAGATAAATGTCGGGGAAAAAATAAAGAAAATTGCCTTCAAGACAATTGTTTGCTGCTGTTTGCCATTGTTTGCGATGGTTTGAAATCCTAAAATTAAATGAATTGCGTGGATTGTGTTGTCTTTCCTGGCCCCGATGATAAATGAAAGAGGTTAGCTGATGATTTAGGGAAACCCGACCACCACCCAATCTTTGACATCTTCACTCGCCCCTCACAACCTGCTTATTTATTTATCATCCTAGCATCCTAGCATCGCCAGGATGTCCCTCACATACTTTGAATGTAATGAATCAAATCGAATCGAATCGAATGGCTCCTCTCCTCGGTTCGAATCAACTTTGTGCGCTCCGAGGCGTAAATGTTTTATGGAATGATTTATTATTCGGGGCTCTATCTGTCTGTTGGCCCTAGGCCATAAAACATGGCCCCTTATTTGTTGCTACTACTATGTATTTTTGGCTGCTGGTCGCAAAAGGTCCGAAACGAACACGTCAAATCGATTGTTAACAACTCGGCTAACAAGAACAAATGTCGTTCGCATTGAAAAATTGTTATTTCTCCGCCCCAAAAGTCCTATTTTTCCTCCTTCTTCTCGGTGAGGTGAGGAAAGGCAATGGCAGCTGGGATATAATTAATGGTGTTGCGGCGACAAAGAAATCCGAGTTTTTCTTTGTTGTCCGGAATTTAATTAGTGGTCGAAGCAAATCCTTTTGAACAAGGCAATGGGAACCAATGCAAATACCCCCTGCTTAATGCTTTTTCCTGCCAATTTTCGTGTCGGGGACCCACTTGAATTCATTAAATTAATTACTTTGATTGCGCGCTGGCGTTAATTACATGCAGCTACCATTTACCATCTACCATTTACCTCGTTCTTTTATTTTCCCACAGCACACAAAATGAAATTGGGCATAAAACAATGCATTTCCTCTTGGCCCCGACACCCGAATGCACATGGCTTCCTTCCGTTTCCGCTTTAGCGCCATTTCGCTCGCTCGCTCAATCCACCCGCTCTCATCCGTTTCCGAAAGAGTTCAATAAACACCAAGTCCTAACGTCTGGCTCGACGCTAAAAAAAAATGAGAACTTGGCAAAAGTAAAGCACACACACAGTGGCGGCGGCGACACTGAAATTGTTGCCTGCTTTATGTTGTCATTCCATTAATTATCGTTCGCTATTTTAACTTTTAGCAGCACCCACCGCCGCATCAGCACCCCGGGTGCTATTGTGCACCGTCTGCACTTTACAAATGCGAATGCCTCATAACGTTGGCCAGCTCTTTGTACCCTATAATCGGTTAGTACGAGGGTAGGGCTGTCTTTGGGGAAGGATAACTTATAAAGTTTGTTTATTTTTAGGGATCAAGAACATTAATAGTTTCTACGTTGGAAATTAATGTATATCCATGTGGTTTTGTTAAGTACATTTTTATTTAAATTATAGTTCTTATAAATGATATTGATTTTTTTTAAATATATTGAAATGCGTGCACTTATAAATGTATATTTTTAAAGTAATACTCAACTCTTTATAGGATACCCCACAGTCGAACCCCTCTCCAAATCGTTCCCTTTTGTTTTGTCTGATTTCGTGTTGCTCACTTTTGTAATTTTTTTTGCCGAATGCAATTTTTTGTCAACGCCTTTTGTTTGCACATTAAATGGCATTGGCCGCCAGCGCCATGTGCAATTGTCCTGGCGGATTCTCGGTACCGTTCCCCCCTCTACCCAGTCGCCGATTTTTCTCTGCAAAATTCCAATGGCTGATGACGGTCTGGGTAATGAATTACTAGCCACATGCTTTTTGTCCACCGCCCGCTGTCTCGCAACAATGACATTGCAGTTTTTAGTCGCCGCCAACGGCATCATTTCCAGCATTTTCAGGGCCGCAGACTCGTATTCAGGATCCTGCACAGGACCCCGCAGGCCGCCGCCCGTCTGAATTATGCGACTTTAATTGTTATATGGCCATGGCTACAATTTTTAAATGCTTGGCATTGAAAAATGGTGGAAATTCAGCTGGTTGAGAGATATTAAATGCATTTTAAAAGGGTATTTCCGTGAAATAAAAATCATAAATACCAGAGGTTGTAAACAATAGTGTGGGTATATATTTATTAAAATTTCCAGTGAGTCTGCATTAAATTACTTGTTCATCTAAGAAGCAATAATCAACCACCTTTAATTACTCCCACTCTGGTTACACTTATCACCCTTGGTAAATCCTTCCTTAGTCCTAATATCCAAGACAACCCCAAAAGGGGAAGGAACCCTTAGGGAAAACAAATCCGCGGCTCAAATTAAGATTTTTCACTTAAGCAGCTTTTAGTGCCGCGGAAAATGTGCCAGTGCCCGAAATGAAAAATGAGTTAAAGCAGCGCCCGACAGACGTTCATTCATCAGGCCAAGTGCCGAAATGGAGGAAAAACTGTAATGGGGGAGGGAAACTAAGGACGAGGACTCATTGCCGGAGCGGAAATGTGACACGTTGTACTTGAATGCTTCGACTGGGAAAGCGTTTCCGGTTGCCGCAGAAATTAATTTCATTAATGCACGAGAAACTAGAGACGCAAAAGCTGGCGCAGATGAAAGGCGACGGATCGGGATACAAGGCAAGGAAAATGGCACAGCCCCATTAGGTTGATTCTCAGTTTATTCAAAGAACATCATCACAAAACCAGCAATTAATTTCTTATTCAAACTGCTTCTTTAGTTTGGCCAGCTGCGTGAGGAATTCATCGCGAACGGCTCGCCGCTGCTCGAGTGCTTCCAGGGGCACCAGCTGCTCACTCTGTCGGGCAATCTCCTCCAGGGTCACCCTATCGCCCTGCGTATCTGGCGTTGGTCCGTAAGTGGCACTCACGGCGGAGATTTCCCCGCCAAATCGCTGGAAGTAATCGGCCACTCCGCCTGGAGCATTCAGGTGAGCCGTTTCCAGGGATCCCAGGAGGGCATAGCGTAATCCCAGTCCCTGGCTCAGCACTCGATCCACATCCGCCACGGTGAGTATGCCGGAAGCCACCAGTCGCCACACTTCGTTGAGGATCGCATACTGTATCCGGTTGGTGGCAAAGCCCTGGATTTCCCTCTTAAGAGTCACCGGACGTTGGCCCAGGCTGAGCATCAGGGAGTGAGTGCGCTCCACCGCCTCAGGGGATGTCCAGGGAGCGGGAACAATCTCAACGAGGGGTATAAAGTATGGGGGATTCAGTGGATGGGCCACCAGCATCTGTGGAGTGGTAAAAGAAAATTACTATCAAGGATTTAGACTTCAAAGATTCAAATAAACCCACCTGCTGCCTCCTCTTCAGGCCCTCACTGTAAAGCGATGGCATAAAGGTGCTCGTGGAACTGGCCACCACGGTGTCCTCGCCCAGCAACTCATCCAACTGGGAGTACAGAGACCGCTTCAGCTCCAAGACCTCGGGCACACACTCCTGGATATGCACTGCATCTCGGGTCAGCTCCTCCAGTCTCGTGGTGACCTCGATGAGTGCGAATTGCTCTGCCGCCCGCAACTGACCCCTCAGCGAACCCTTCTCCTCCAGACTGTGCAGATCCTTGTCCAGCTCCTGCAGTGCCGTGGACAACTGGCTCTCCAGGATGTCGTACAGCTGAACGCGATAGCCGGCGGCTGCGAAGAGCATCGCCCACGCCCTGCCAATCAGTCCACTGCCCACGATCCCGACCTTCCGACTGCTCATTTTAAACTGATGTGGGATGTGGGTTTTGAGAGCAGCCGGATGGTCCGGCTAAGCATTATCGGATCCGAACGGCAACTGCAGATTTATCGCTCTCGGTTCAAGTTCAGCCAGCAATCACATCAGTCATGCGGCATTCGTGGTTCATTATTGATAATGAATTGTTTATTTAGGAAAGACACTGGCGAAAAAAGGGTAGAGAGGTATTTAAGTGAGAAAATTTAGAGGAATAATAAGCTATGTATTTAAAGAAATATTTTTAGACGAGAATTCTTAAACATATTAATTATTAATAACCAAAATCAGGCTTCCTGTAAATAAAATCAATAGATAAAAAATTAAATCATTGATTCAGTTTTTTTTTTATTTAATTATTTTATTCATGATATTAAAATCTTCAAGATTTATTAAATATATATTTTAGAGCATCTCATCTAGTTTTCTTAACTTTAAACTTACATTAAAACAAACAATACTAAATGAAAAATGGATTAGCAATCGAACTCTGTTGTGGAACAACAATAACTCTAATTTTATAGTCATTATAATTATATGATAACCTTCTATAAAGTCTTGACAAATTAATTAAATTAATTAGGATTTAATACTCAATTAAAATCAACGAAAAACCTCTCCCTTCCCAGCCCCCTCTTCTTCCAAGCCCCATTAAACCCGATTTCCTTATCACTTTTCGGTTCTTAGCAGCTCATTAATTGATAATCCCATACTTTGTTATTTATTAAAGCTTAAGCTTTCACTTTCGGCTTGAAGAAAGGGCTACTATATACATATATTCCTGGAATGGAATGGAAACGAAATTAAGGGCCGGAGGAGGCGTGACATTCCGCCCGACTGACAAAAGCCTGCATGTAATACTTTTATGCATATTTCGCGCATATTTTTCTGACATTGTAAGTGGCTGAGGCTGCCAGCAATAAATTATTGAATAAGCACTGCCAACAACAAGAAAACCAGCAACAACAGCAACAGCAACAGGAGCTGGAGGAGAAGGAGAGAGATAGCCAGGGGAAATGGAGTTCTGGGACAGAGCAGAGTCTCGTTTTCATATGTAAACCACATTAATCATACGCCCCGTTTGCGTTTTCATTTACGCCACTGACATATGAAAAAATGTGAACGAATGAATAACAACAGCAATAACAGGAGCGCCCAAGAATCGGGAAAAACTGGCGGCGAGTTGGAGGAAAATTGGTTGGAAAAAAAGCTGGAAAAAGCCCGGCAGACGAAACTGTTAGGCAGCCCGGGTTAAATCAGCCATGAAATGCCATCTACACTATGGCAAGCCATAAAAGTGAATCCCACACAAAGGAGGGCCAGGCTGAAATATATATTTACACACAAAGTGCGTTGGTATAGAGCGATTCGTATTCGCATTTCACTTCATTGCATTTAAATGCTTGTTAATAAAAATGGAAAATGGCAAATGGCAAATGGAAATCAATGCCAGATGCAAGCGGAGAATCCGTTGTTGAAAGCGTTTTCGTTTACGCTCCCAATTGCTCGTTTCCCCTTCCCCTTCCCCTTTGAACTCAATGGAGAGGAAACCGAAAAGTAAAAAATTAATCCGAATTTCGATACGCCAATTACACGGCATATTTTATTTATTTTACATTGCTATTTATGGATATTTATGGGAAATTTCAAAGGGACACACGCTGGCGCTGACCAGCTCACAAAGCTGTGGGAAAATGCAATTTAAATGGAGAAGAAAGTGTGCAGATGGAATTTTATGGATTTTAAACATTAAATATATTTTATTTCGCATGTTTCAACATATTTTTAACTGATTGTAGCTATTATATTATTTTTAACTTGCTAATAATGTATACATTAATTTCTTCAGGATATTTAAACATCCCTGTCATACCTTAAAGCCCTATAAATATATGTATGCCATCTCAAATCGAATCTAATCTAATTAAAAATCCCTGGGCCAAGTTTAAGCCATCGGTTTCTCTTTTCAGCTTCACCCAGCCACTGCCAATCAAATGCGGTCAACTGTCACAGCAGCAGAAATCAAAATCACCAACGACAACAGCAAGAAAAAATAAAATAAAAACAGCAACCGTAAAAAAAGAGGCAACCTCAAAATCAATTAATTTTATTGGCCATCTTCCCGTGCCCCGTGCCGTTGCCACATCACCGTTCGTGTGCGGAAAACTGAAATGTCATTGTGGTGAAAAACTATTTCCCAAACAGAGTGCAATTCCCCGTTTATTTCGTCCCTTTTCGTGCTGTCACTTTCGGCAAGGGTATCAGCAGTTTATCATCTGCAGACTGGTTTTTTAATGCCTTGAAAATTTCAATAATATAAAAAAGAATGCAAACAAAATATATTTTAAAGGGTTTGCTAGGACTTGGCGGGACAAGTTGGTAAATATTTTCCAAGGAGCTACAATTTTCTAAGATTAAAAGCTAAACGAGTTCCCTTTTCACAAGCCCTGTTCAATTATTTTATTAATAAGGATGTAAGAATTAAAATATTTTTGAGACTAACTATTAATTAAATTAAGTATGTATATGTATCATATTTATTTGTAAAGAAATTCCTATATTGTAGAGAGACTTATTCTTGAATCACAACAAAATTAGAGAGGTGCCTCTCTTATGAACCTTTATGTTTGATTTGGCATAAACTCCCCTTAATGATTAATTTTTATATCATTCTTATCCTAATTAAATCACTTAAGAGGGTATTACCATGTCGTTGACCCACTTCCAGACCATTTTTTGTGTATTGTTTGGTCATTGGGCCGCATCTAAATCTGAGTCTATCTCGTCTCTGACATTGACAAAAGTGCAAAGGATTAAAAGTTGTACACGGGGCCCAACAAAGGCCATTGAAAGCTAACCACATAGATACACAGGCCCACACACACCCAGCTCCTTTTATTTTTTTACCTTTTTTATTTTTTTCCTCCTGTTTTGTAGCCACACCGAGGAATTGAAGTCACGTAGTTTGTGTGCAAATTTTTTGCTCCTCACTACGCAAGGGGAAATGGTCCGTGCCTCGTGTCCGGGTTCCGTGTTCGGCGTAGCGACCGCATCGGACGTAAGGGGAGAGCTCGGCCGGGGCCCTTTTTTGATTTGGTTATGTTGCTAAATTTAATTCTTGCTTAGCCGCCGCACTCTCTGATTAAATTTAGCCCCCGACACTTACGTGATTTCAATGCGTAATTTATGCCAATAACCGGCAGTGGAGTCGAGTCCATATGGACTGGCAACCCGAAACCCGGACGGAGACTGCCAAACTTTTAATTAGTTTAGTGTCACCCGAAAAGTGCTGGGTATTCTCTATGTATACATAAGTATGTCTCCAGCTCCCTAGCTCCGTAGGCTGTCCGTTTTGAGGAGGTGCCAAGTGGCCCGGATTTTTGAGATCCAGAGATTGCGATACTCCGAGATCTCCCACAGATAACCGCGCTCACGTGTTAATGTCTGTTTGCTTGCCTCAAAATTGTTGAATGCCATGTGCGATGTATGTGCTTCCTCTATGTCCACAAGGCTTAGATTCTAATCGGGGCTCGGTTGCCTTGGCCACACACTCACACACACACCCACACACAGTCGTCACTCGGCCCCGTGACCTCCTCCGCTGAGATGCCTCCCTGCCATCCAATTAACTTGATGTCGTCGCAGTTCGTACCGCTGCCAGGTGAAAGGTTGCAGCCAAATCAAATGTGCCAAAGCATGGCGAAGTCGCGTGACTGTCAACAAAGCGAAATCTCCGCCAGTACGCAGTCCTTACTATTACTATAGAGTAAGTTCTGGCAAAAAGCGACCAAAGTTTGCCTTTGAATACCCTTTGCAGGACACAAGAGTAGTGTGAGCCCCATGCACGGAATCATCAAAGGATTTCACATTTAGGTGGATTTTTTTAAACCAGAGAATGGGTTTATACAGGAAAAATTAAAAATATAAATAAATTAACAGAAGCACTTGATTATATCTACTGAAAGATTAAAATAATCATACAACTAAAGCCCCTTTAAAAACAATAAAAATACCACAATAAATTTTTCCTTTCAAAAATATTTAAACCCAATCGCTTGGCCCTCAACTGGTCAACCTCTATTAAATCCCAATTAAGCCACAAATAGGGCATACGATTTTCAATATTTTGCGGAAATAAATATTTCAGCTCTCGCATCCGTATTTCTTTTGCGTTTGTTTTTACTCAGCTGGCTCTCTTTGGCGTTCGTTTGCTGGCTTTCAGCCCAATTTAATAGTTTTTCGATTTGTTGAAAAGCGAATGCCAAAGCATAGAAAATAAATTGTCACAGAAATGCTGGCCAACTTGCCCAGCTGGCTCCTCCCGCCATTTAACCGCAAAAACCGAAGCCAGAAGCCAGAGGGGGGGGCCAAAAGGCCAAAAGAAAAGAAGGGAACAGGAACTGAGGCAAGACAGGCAGAAAGGCAAAGTTTCCTGCAGGAGCCACTCGACAAGCAGCGGCGACAGGCTCCTTGGCCTTATCTTTATCAGTCTCGGGAGTGAAAAAGCGCAGCGATGTCCTTGTCGTCACATATCGAGTGCACAAAAAGTTCGACGACTTGGCAGCGTCCGACGACACCAGAGATTCCGGAAAACCTCTGAGAAAACCAACGAAAAATGCACAGAGAAAAATCCAAAATAATAGCATAGCTAAGAACTAAGCAAGTTGCCATTTTCTTTCCTTTTTCAAAAAAATACATATGTGTTAATATTTGAGCAAAAATAATACTTTTTAGAACTTTTTGTGATTACAATTTAAACTAAGGTCCACTTTTTCCCTCACTGCACACAAAGCAACCCCTCGAAAGCCCTCTACTTCCTTTTACTGAAGCCTCAAGTGAAGTTGTAAATAACTTGAGCTTGAACGGGAAATGGAAAATTTTCAATTGAATTCATTGCGTTTTGATTGCACACCGCCACCCCCCATAAACCCATAAGCCCACACTCCACAGATAATTATCAACTTAATAAAAAACCAACTAACTGTCATTTAAAATGCCCCATAAAATCGCATAAAAGCGCATAAAGTGCCACGCACACATCCTTGTCGTCGTCGCAGTCGTAACTCGTTGTAAATATGCTCTTCGTGCGCTGCACTCAATGAATGAAATGTGTGCACAATGTTGAAAATAGTTGTGACACCCTCCACCCCCTCCCGGAGGTTCCTTCAGCTCTTAATATGTACTTCCCCCCGGTTGTTATTGCCTGTTATTGTTGCTGTTCATACGGCTGGCAGGACATGCATGTTGCGAGCGGTGAAACAGCTTCCGCTTATGTGGACAGCACTACAGCATGATAAATGGATGTTTGGCGTCCTCAAAAAAGGTAAAGATAAACGGGAGCGCAGCCGGAAAATGTGTTTCAGGGAAAGTGAAGTGTATATAGAAGTGCACAAGCTAAGCTAAAGTGAAACTTACAAAGGAGCCTAAATATATCAATTAATTTAAGCTTAAAAAAATAGTTACATTAAAAAAAACGAATCAAGTTTCATAGCAGCCAGCTGTGGAGTACAGCGTTGCCAGAAAGTGAGGAGTGGAAATGGTTTGTGTCAGCACTAGATTCTTAGCTAGAAACCAACCCAACAATACGCCACCTGGTTGGCGGAAAACGCAACCACGTGTTGCGGAAAACGAACAAGTGGCGGCGCCGGTCGGCAAAGCGCGTCATTTGTCAAATTATTTGACGAATTTTCGTCACGCCAGTGTGACCGTTGGTGAAAAACTCAAAAAAACTGGGAAATCCGCTGACGCTAGCCAGATCTGGCTGGAAAATAACTAAATCAATTACGTCGTAAATCGTTACGTTTTTGTTCCCTTACGGAGCTGACTACGTCAGCTGTTCGAAAGATTGACCAAGAATATTTGTTGCTGTCGGAAAAAACCATTTTTAAAATAATGATGCAGCAATCTAGGAACGTTTTTTAGTAATTATTTTTTACAATTCAGCTGCTTCCCCTGTTGAGTGGTCTGCGAAACTTGTCGGCACGCGGTGCAAAACAACGACGGCGCCCGCCAAAATTTTTTAGATAAATAAAAATAAAGCAGGAAATATATTTTCTTTAAATGTATTTTTTCAGTTTTCTTTTATATGTTTTCCATTGAATACAATTATTCGCAACAATCTGTAAAAGTAATAAAAATAATAATCAGTGAATATTCATTAAATACTTAAAAATGGTATATTAGAAATGACTGGATCAGGTGGGGAATCGTCAAACAGCATGATTTATCTTAGTAAAATATTTACGGACGAATTTTCCTCATTTCAAATAAAAAATAATAACATTTGTTGTTTATGTACCTTGGCTTAAATCTCCAAACAGCTGCGAAACATTTCAAAGGTAATCTAAAAAAGATTAAAATTTCAATTAGTCTTTTGATATTAAAAGGCAAATGACAATAAATTAACATTTGAAATGATAGATCAGGTGGGGAATCGTCAAACCGCATGATTTAACTCAGTAAAATATTTACGGACGAATTTTCCTCATTTCAGATAATAATTAAAAATGTATGTTTGTTATTACCTTTAAATATGGATCATAAGTCAGCACCCGTTTAGTTTCCACAAGCTGAAATAGGAAATAAATATTCAAATTAGTTTACTGATATTCAACAATAATAAATCTCATATTTAAGGTGAGTGATCAGTTGGGGAAAGAAGACATTTAAACTACAGCATGACGTTTATCTCAGTAAAAAAATCCACTGATGGATTTTTCATCATTTAAAATAAAGTTTAAGTAAAATTATATTAGGTATTTACCTTTTAAATATCTATAATCAAGGATGATCATCAATTCAAGACTTCCAAATACAGAGCTGTAAATAAAAATTGGCATTAATAAGTGAGTGATCATAATTTATATAAAACTAATTAAATTTGTTAAGCGTTTGAGTTCAGACAGGGATAGTGAACAGCATGGTTGTTTTAGGGTTCTACTCAGAAGAGGGAATCCTGAGTTAGGAAAATATCATCAGATCAAGCGCTTTTCAAATTAATGTCACTCTAAAAATAGTTTTAGTTTACCTCCAGCGTATTCCCAAGTTGGAATAATGCATTAAGTAAAGATCTGTAAATAAAGATAAAGATTTATCGTTAGAAATCTATTATAAACCAAGTCGATTTTTGTATGCGCTTATAAAAATCAGACAGGGATAGTGGACAGCACGGTTGTTTTAGGGTTCTACTCAGAAGAGGGAATCCTGAGTTAGGATTATATCATCAAGCGCTGTAAAAACAAACAGAAAAACAAAAAAATAAAGGCTTACCTTTAAAGTTAGACAGCAATCACATTTTGGGAGATAATCACATCATAACTGCAATAAGAAAATTAATAACTTTAGCAATTGTTACATAAACTTGGAAATTATTTGAATTTATAAGAGAATCAGCTTCAAAAAGTTGGTAACATGTATTATTCTATTGAACTATACTTTGAATTAACATCATAGAAATATGTTCTATGTATTTACAGTAATATGAACTCACCTTTGAAGGGGGGTCAATAGATGACAAATCACAAGCACAAGTTTCCAGATAAATCTGTAAAAGATATGAATTTTGTTAATAACTATATCAAATATATTTTTCCAATCAGTATGCTGCTTTAGTTGTATATATCAGAAAAATTTCTCCGCATTTTCTACTCAGTAGAACGAAAGTTAATAGATAAAAGGTATTCATCAAATAAACAATGCAGCATTTTAGAAGTTCATAAATTTAAGGCTTACCATGCTTCAACCCATGATTAAGAACCATTTAGCGCCCGTTTTAAGGATGTTCAACAACTGCAAGAGAGTAGAAAAATATCAAGTTAGTACATTTTCACCTAATGAACCATAATAAGGGCAGTTTTTAAGTTCAGTTGCAAAAATTGCAGCCATGGGGTTTTTAATCACAAAAATCGTACGGTAATTACTGTCATCATAAAACAAACAAAACACAAAAAATAACATTTTCCTACCTTCAGCGCCCGATTTTCCCATGATTTTCTTTCCATAAGAGAAGTATCTAAAATAAGAAAGAAAATAAAATTAACAAATTGTTCAAGTTTAAATTAAATCTAGTTAAATTGAAAGGTAAATCAGTTGCAAAAATTGCAGCCATGGGGTTTTTAATCACGGAAATCGTACGGTAATTACTTTCATCACTAGAATTTTATATTCATTTTTAATTTTTCAGAGTAAACTTACCACATGGCGAATACAGTTCTATTCGAATTAGCTTTCGATACCAAAAATGGATCTAAAAATAAAGAAAGCTAGGTTAGGTTACCTCGGGCATTTTTCGTTTTAAATCAAATTATATTATTTAATAGTATTTCAGAATCCTTTTGGTTTAATTTTTAAGTTGTAAATCAACAGCACTGTGTTCAGATTGAACTTATCATCAGGTTAAGTCTTGATAACTATAATTAGATGTAAACTTACCTAAATTTACATTTTCCCAGGGTCGATCGACAAAATTAGCCCCTTTTTGATTTACAGAGCTAAAAATAAGGGAAAAATTACATTAATGTCTTGAGAATATTTGTGTACTCATTATTGAGATGTAAAATGTTTCTCAGAATCCTTTTGGTTTAATTTTTAAGTTGTGAATCAACAGCACTTTGTTCAGATTGAACTTATCATCAGTTTAAGTTGGGATATTATATTTAATTTAAATATTATCTTACCTAATTTCACATTTCTCCAGCTCTGCTTCACAGAAAACGCCGCATTGAAGAGCTAAAAATAAGATCAAAAATCTTTGATTAATATCTCGAAATATTTTTTTAGTCATCATTAAAGATGTACATTGTTTCTCAGAATCCTTTTGGTTTAATTTTTAAGTTGTAAATCAACAGCACTTTGTTCAGATTCAACTTATCATCAGAAAAAATTAATTTCACACACAAAGACAACACAGACACATACCTATGCAAGCCAACGCCGGCTGCCACTCTCTTCCTCTCACGCCACGTGTTTCTCACATCTGCAACAAATAAAAATTGAAGGTTAATTTCCTTGCCTTGCACTTTGCACTTAGAAATGCATTTTAGTTAACATATTTAATCAGTTGGCCGTTCTTATTCTTTCTACAGGAAAAGAATGCCAAATCTTGCGACCTGGCACTCGACTCTTCAGAAAAAGAACATTCATCAAATTCAGGAAAAACATGCAATTTATTCACCGCTCACCTTTGTTTTTTAATCAATTAATGCCGGTTGCATCCGCACAGTTAATTAACTTTTCTTCTTTTTATAATATAAAGCCTTTACTTGGCTTTGCTCTGACATAATCATTTTTTCACTTTAACGACGCGACTGCTTCAAACAATTTTTTTTTTTAATAAAAGAACTTTTAATAGTTGCATGTTGCTTTTATAGATTTTTGTGTAGTTAATAGGAATTTCTGATTTTCAGATCATAATCCTGAAATTCGCGTGAAATAGGAACGGATTTTCTCCTCAACGGCAAAAGGTCACACTTTAAAGTCGAAGAGTTGGCAGCACTTGCATTGCTAACACTTAAGATTAATAAACGTTAATGGAGTAGATTAAATTGTAATCCATTGAAAATTAAATACATTCGCCTAATTAATGTGTTAATGTATTAATTTATGTATAATTAATGTATTACCATTAAGTTGGCAGGTCTGCAAATGTGACCGCGAGGTGGCAGCGCCAACTGTTGCTTTTCCCAAAATATTTATTCAAAAGCATGCTTGACAATAAAAGTAATAAGCTACTGATCCAGACAGAGGAGGAGGACGCTGAGGCCGGCGAGCAACATCCACGCTGCGAGCATGGACCCGCAGTCTTGTTCTACCGGCAGTCGCAGCTTCCCGGGCAGGGATACTACGCCTGCTCCGCTCACCGGGACTCGAAACTGTGCAATTTTTACCTGCCAGCGGATCAGTGGAGCGGCCAGAGCTCTGAGATTAAACCTGGAGAAAGGGACTATCCCCCTTTAGCCAGAAAAATACCGGATACCACTCTCCCTGATCCCACATTAAGCTTAATAGCTCTTTCGCAGGACAAAGTAAATGCCCAGTATTTCTTTGACGAAGCTGCTCTGAACTTCCTGGCGGAACAGTGCCGAGTTTTGGGAGTAACGTAAGTGAATCACATTATATATTTGTTTTATAACTAACTCGCATACATTAGCAAAGTTGTCTGCATGGGAGCGCCGCGCTTACACTTCCATTTGCGCCACAAACTCCAAAGCTTTCTACTCGATCTGGATGAGAGATTTGCTGAATATCTGGGACCAGAGGAGTTTTGTCTCTACAACATGTGCAACAATCACTTTTTCTACAATCGCAAACCCTTTGAACAGTTCCTGAAGTGCAACAAGTTAGTTATTATCCTTAATTTGTCCTATCCTAATTGAGAAGTTTTGAAATTTCAGCTCAGATCAACTGCTGATTGTGACCGACCCTCCCTTTGGCTGCCGAACTGAACTGATATCCCATACTCTACGCTCCCTGAGGAAGCGCCACAACCGGATCAACCATCTGTCCTCCACTCCACTGTCCATATTCTGGATTTATCCCTACTACTCGGCCAACCACATAAAGCAGGAAATGCCGGAGATGGAGATGTGTGACTACAGGATAAACTATACGAATCACTTGAGGTACACGAACGTGGGCAAGCAGAGTCGCTTTTGTGGCTCACCCGTACGGCTGTTCACCAATGTGCCGCTGCGATTGCTTCGATTGTCTTCGGAAGAGGGCTATAAATACTGCCAAGACTGTGAGCGTTACACGGCCAACGAGAATCTTCACTGCAAGCGCTGTGGGACATGTCCCTCGGTCAATGGTCAGACGTACCGGCACTGTGATCACTGCGACACCTGTGTTAAGCCCAACTACGTGCACTGTCCCAGTTGCAGGAGATGCACCCAACGGGAGGGACACACCTGCTCCTTTTACCAAAGCAAACAACACTGCTGGCTGTGCGGCGAGAAGGGACACATTGAAACCAATTGCTTCAAGTTCCTCAAAAGAAGGATGAAGCACACAAAGGGCTGCCTTATCTGCGGCAAACACAATCACAGGGAACGTAGATGCCATCACCGCACAAAATACTTCAGGGACCATCACTTTATGGGGGAAACCAGCATAGAGTGCCTCTGATCAGTGATCATCCATTGTTTTTGTTATTACCCCCGAACACACACCAAGCCAAACACTCAATTTAATACAAAATTTATTTTGTTCTTAACACTTTTCGTTTAATGTCTTCTTACAAAGTTTTGAATTGCAACGGCTGCGCGCGGAATCTCTCTAATGCACATGACCACGATAAATTGTGGAATGAATTCTCAGCCCGCGAAAAGCACTAATTTTCACAGGATTTGGCGGACAGGAAAGTTACGACGAAATTTTGAAAAAATGTACGTTTACGCAGGGTTTAACTTAAGCTTAAGGTATAATTAATTTCATGTGGAAAACACACCGATGCCTCAACAAGCGGAATGCTTCTTTCTCTTGTTGCTGCTGCTGCTGCTGCTGTTGTTATCGCCGTCGCCGCGAAAGAAATGATGACGTCGACACTGTTCACGTTCGTTGAGGTGAAAGTATTTATTGGCTACGAATGAAATGGCTTAAGAACGATTGTATTTGCCCCAGATGTGCAGCATGAAGACCGAAGCGATGAACAGCAGCGACATGACCAGGACGGGCACGGGACCACTGCGGGATTAGGGGGGAAGATAGTGTCATAATTAGGAATCTCTAAATATAGCCCAGCGACTCAGACTCCAGTACTTACACCTTGATGCCGGGGGAGTCGTCCGTGTAGAAGCGCCACATGCCGCCCGTTCCGGCTCCGCCGGGGGCGCGACTCCTGGCCGCCGTGGTGCTGCTGGTCGTCTTGCGCTGCTTCAGCGTGCTTCCGCCCCCAGCTCCGGCGCTACGTGGCGCCGTCAGTTTGCTGGGCGAGCGGGATCCGCTGCCGACGGACGTTGAACTTGCAGGAGCGGGCTGTTGGGGATCTGTATTAGGCTCATTGCTCCATTGCTGGCCAGTTTAACTCACCATTTTGATCTTCTTCTCGGGACTGACTGCGGTTGATGGGCTGACCTGGAAAATGTGAGCGGTGGAATAGCAATATGAATCTGACGGCTCGGCTCGGCTTCGTGTCTGCTTCGTTTTTTTCGTTCCACGTCACGTTAGTGGTGGTTTTTGGGCCGATAGCCGATACTTGAGGCGTATGTCAGGGCTGAAACTCGCGTTCTTTCGAGGACCTCTAGAGATGGGAGTTTAACTTAAGCTATCGGGGCATACATTTATGTGGTAAAAAATAAATCAATTAAATTCAGTAAAACAATGCAATGTTATATCAATTATATCTTATTGAGACAGCTGCCCACGTTTAAGGACGATATTATTTACAGTACTAGGAAATCTTTCTAAAGTCTAGCTTTCAGATCAACAAATAGTCTTTTTTAGCAATAAGAGAGAGCGAGAGGTCAATAGTCGATTATACGCTCTCTCTCATTTCTAAACCTGGCACCACTTTCTTCTTCTTCCTTTTCCCTTCTTCCATCTATTTGCTCTTTCTCTTCATATTTCCCTTCCTCTTCCAGCATGATTATATTATTGTATCATGTATGAGACTTTCAGAATATTTTTTGTTATTGCAATAAAATGTGTAAGCATATTGAATTTCACCCTTCCATTCTATCACTGCTAATTCATAACTATAAATATCAATATAATCACTGCCAATTTAAAATATAAATTTATATATTTTTAAATTTGAATAATAAAAACAACAGACTATATCGATTTTCGATAAGGGAATATCGATAACAATATCGGTTGCTGCCCTGGATATGGGATATTTTTAGCCGGGTAACGCAAATTTTTCTTGGCGTCGTTTAAACAACAAACAATAAACTTAGTTAAGTTAATACGTTTACTTATCATATCTCTAGATATGATGGAGTTCACAGATCTCCAACCAGTGAAATCTCTACCGCCGTTAAACCATTTTTAAAAATCCGTTCAATGGCTTTTTCACCACTGACAGCTACACCACACAACCACACCGAAGCGCGGGCAAAACGCGTCGCCGTTTTTGCACAATTGCCCTACGTTCACGTTACCACAGCGGCAGCATTTTTGCTTCATATTTAAGAGTTTTTTTTTTACGGTGAAAAAGAGTTAGAAGCGTCTGGCGTGGGCACGCTTAATAGGAATTTTCGGTTTTCTGGATGCCCGAATTAGTTTTGCATTGTTTGCCCAACTTTTATTGATGAGAGTGCGGCGCAGCGCAGGAATTTTATTGGGACGACGCACATTAAAAGTGAAACATGGAAGAAGTAGAATATCTGGACGAGTACAAAGACTTGGTGCTGCCAGGTGCGTGTGTGCCGCATTAGCGGATGCCTGAAAGTGCAATTAGAGTAATGTAATGTGTAATGGGTGTGTAATTTTTGTGGTTGCAGGCATTAAGGGCGACGTGCGAGCGTCTGCCGGCGCCCGGCGTCGTCGAATTTCGTCAGACTCGAGCAACTCGTCCTCCCTCGATGCCGATATTTTCCAGAAGCTGTTCCTTGACAAGTCCGTCGACGACGACCTGCTCAATCTCAACGACGGTGCAGGCTCCAAGTCGCACAGCAGGCGTCACCTCTCCCCCTCCTCCAGCGACGAGTCCAACGATGCTCTGGACGCCCTGTTCAACCGGAAGCTCGGCAAACCGAAGCCAAATAAGCGGCGCGAACGGTATAGCTCCTTCGATTCTGTGGACGATTTGGGTAAGTCTGGGCGATTGCCAATGTCTCTGCATCCTTGTATATGTATATGATTCCCCCACAGGCCAAGCCCTGATGCGTTCAACCCACCGGTCGACTGTACCCAAGCCCAGCACTTCGCACGCCAGGGCGAAGAAGTCACACATCGATGCTATGTACAGAAGCCGCAGCAGCAGCAACAGCAGCGTCCGCGGCAAATCATCCAGCAGCAAGCCGAAGCCGTCGGCGTCGGTTTTGTCTGGCAAAGGTGCCGCTCCTGCTGCTTCTAGTCTTAGTGGAAAGTACAAGCATCCAGACAAGCCGAACTCTGTGAACGGCAGCAACAGCAGTGCCGGCAAAAATAAGGCGGTGACCATCTTGAAGGCCCAGAAGACAGACCTAAAGCCGCCAAAGCACGAGCCCAAAACGGATCCCTTAAGTAAGAGCCTTGTTATCCCGGTTTTTGTTGGTTTTACCAATTACCAATTTAACCTGGACAGATTTGACCGAGTTCTTTGAGGATTCGGACAGCGATTCGTCGTACACATACGAATCGGACTTCTTTGGCGACCACGACTCGGCGGAGGAGGACGAGGATGCCGAGCCGGTCATCGACATATCAACGGACACGAGCCGAACCACATCGGTGGCGGGTAAGTCAGCGTTATTGACTAGTTGATACTGCCAACCCTCTGATAATATTTATAATATGTAAAAACACAAACCGTGTAGACACCGTGACACCTGTTGTTTCCGACGACGAGGAGGGCCAGGATGGTGAGGATGAGGATGAGGATGAGCAGCGGGTGGAGGATGGAATGGAGCAGAATGCGCGGAGTCGGGCCTCGATTAAGAGCAGCGTCTCTAAGCGCCTGGAGTCCTATTTAAATAATCTCAGTTGCGCCGAGGCGCCGCCCATCTTTAGGAAACTGAATTTAGCTAGGAAATCGCGTTCCAACGAAAAAACGAAACCCTCTTCCTCCGAACAGGTTAAGCATGCTAGTGAGCGACCAGCGGGTAAGTGTGCACCGACTTCCATTGGGGCATTGCGAGCATTAGTCGGCCATCGGCCATGAGCGCCCTCGTGATCTCCCTATATCCCTATCCCGCCACACCCCCTTACACTTGTAACTTTTTCTGCTTTCTGTTTCGCAGCCAGTGACAAAGGGCAGGAGGAGGAGAAGGAGCAGAACCCTGAGCCAGCGAACTCCTCACCCCCGAAGGCTGCTTCCTCGGCGGGCAAGTCCAGTGCCAGTGCCGGTGCCAGTCGCAGACTGTTCGAAGTGGATGACGACCTCACGCTGGAGACGCTGGAGCGCATGACCCAGGACCTGGCCGAGCAGATCCTGGAGATCGATGTAGAGCGCTCGGTCGAGTATCAAAAGCGCTCCGGCTCTAAGCATCGCAGCAGATCCAGGTCCAAGGTCCCTGGGGAGCCGGTCACCGATCGGGCCTCCGATCTGGCCAAGAGCCACGTGCGCAAGCTCACCTACTCCAGCGAGCGGCTGGACAACGGCTGCGAGCCTGAACAGGGAACAACCCAGCTGCGGAGGTCGAAGAGTGAGTCTGCGTTCTCCAAGGGCGGACGCTGTCGAGGCAAGAGTAGGGCTGCGACCACCGAGGACACTGTGCCGAGTAGTGCCAAGGAAGGAGAAGGAGAAGGAGTGCCCGTGCCGGTCAAGAGGAAGCGCGGAAGGCCGCCCAAGAAAAAAGCCAAAGAGGAGACGCTGCCTCAGAAAGCAGAAAGCGCCAAAGATCAGGAAGTTGCAATGGAAACGAGCGGAGTAGCTGAGGTCAAGGAGCAGGACTTGCTGGGACAGCAGGAAGAGCAGGCGCCCGAAGAGCGCGAACTGAGTGCAGAGTTAGAGTTAGAGAAAGCCAAAGAGTTTGCAGGATTTAGAGGATCCCAGGACGATATTAGCATGTCACCATGCCATCCAGAAACAGATCTCAAAAGTGCCCCAGACAGGGCCTCAAACCCGGACGAAGATCCCTCGCAGAATCTCGACAAGGACACATCAACCGAATCCTTTGACACTGCTGTGGACAACAGCGAAGTAGTTGAAGGTGTAACCAAGCCCCAAGAACCGGAACCAACTCAGGAAGACCATGGCAAGGAGGAGGCCACAATGGCCATCAAGGAACTGGAGGAGATCGAGAGTGCCATTGAAACTGTAGGCGAAATTGCATTGACACCCGAACTCGCCGATGCCCTGGACGCCTCGCCAGATGTGCAGGCGGCGCCAGTCACAGGGCATATTCTGGAGGAGAGTGACTCCCAGCTGGCTGAGGACATCAAGTTGGCGGAGGAGATCTTGGCCGCTGAGGTGGGCAAGGGAATGGAAGGCACTGAGGCAGGCGATCAGAATCCGGTAATTGATATTGTCAAGGAACTGGAGCAGGAAACTATAGCGGAGGTCCCAGGGAAGTCTGAAGAGCCATCTTCCCCTGAAGGAGAGAGTGAAGTTAAGGAGAAATCCCCCGCTAAGCTGCATTCCCCAACTAAGGAGCCTGAAAAGCAATCCCCAGCTAAGGAACAGTCCCCAGCTAAAGAGGAATCCCCAGCGGAGGAGCAATCTCCAGTTAAAGATAAGTCCCCAGCGAAGGAGAAATCGACAGCTAAGAAGCAAACTCCAGCTAAAGAGCAATCCCCAGCGAAGGAGCAATCCCCAGCTAAGGAGCCCTCCCCATCGGAAGATCTCTCCCCAGCTAAATCTCCTGGAAAAAAACCCTCTTTAACCGCCAAAGAGTCTCCGAAAAAAGAGCAATTGGAACCAGTCAAAGATCAAGAACAATCCGCAGCTGAAGAGGAATCGAAAACTCCTCCCGAAGAGTGTCCAGCACCCACAAGTACCGAAGACCCACCCAGGTTGGATACTCCAACTAAGAAAAGGAATTACCCAACACCCGCCAAATCGAAGGAACCGGAAGCTCCGGAAGGTTTCGGTTCGGTTTCCCGCAGAGCTCTTCGCTCGGATAAGCCAGAATCCAAGCCGGGAACGCCAGAGACAACGCCAATTAAGCAACGCAAAAGTCGTGCCAAGCTGCCGCTGAGAAGTGATCTCAATGTTCTCATGGACGATTTATCCAGGCGAAGCAGTCCAAGGCTAGGAAGGTCGCCGGCGGAGAGCCATTCCTCCCAAGAACGGTCGCCAGTGGCGAAGCGAGCGGGACGCTCCAAGTTGGCCAATGAAAAGTCCATGACAGAGGCAGAACCGAGTGATAAGAACGTGGAGGAAGCCAAGAACCCAGTGAAAGAGGTGCCAGTGGCAGATGCTACAAAATCTGAGGAGGCTGCGGAAAAGCCAAGCTCCGATGAGACTGATGTGGAAAAGGCGCAGGTGAAGCCTTTGAAGAAACGAGGGCCACATAAGAGCAAGGCCAAGGCAAAGGCAATCGAAAGGCTTGAAGAGCAGTCGACGTCCAGCGAGTCAGAGCAAAAGGCTGACCCAGCGAAAGTCCAAGCCGCTGATTCTTCCGACTCACCCACCGCAGAACAATCCAAAGCGGAGAGCTCTGAAGCGGAAAAGATTGAGGAGAAACCGTCCAGTCCTAGAAAGCAGCCTAGATCCCGCAGATCGCGATGGGACAAAGTCAAACCGGAAAGCGAACCGCACACCGAACCGCACTCAGAGGTCGAAAAGGAGAAGAATCCCTCGAGGACGAGCAGTAGGGGCAAGCCAGAACCTACCGTCGAGGAGGAACCAATCTCTGCGAGACTCAGTCGCGGAGACAAGCAAAAATCTCAAAGGGAAACCTCACCTCCTCCGGCCAAATCTCACTCTTCAAGAGGCAGGGGATCCAAAAAAGATAAAACGGAGGAGACTGAGACCGAAACACAGGGAAAGAATCGTAGGGATAAATCAGATCAAACCAAAGCGGAGCCTGAAAAGAGCCTGCAAAAAGGCAGATCAAGGAAAGTAAATCCAAAGCCAAAGGAGACCAGCGCTGAACCGGATCCTCTGCCCAAGGAAGCGACGCAGGAGGAGAAGGTGAAGGAAAAATCCAAAAACAGAAAGAGCCGAGGAGACAACAAACCCAAAGAAACTAAGCCTGAAGTGGACACGGACGCGGAAGTAGACGTTGAAACGATACCCACTGAACCTACTTCCGTCTCAGCAACAGATTCCGCTGAGAACGTAAAGCAATCCTCATCTAAGGTGGAGCCGGCTGAAGCTAAAGATAAGGGGTTAGAACGTGGAAGGATCACGAAGCGCAGGCAAGCCGTGTCCATTGAGGACTCTGACTACGACCAAATCGACACTCCCACCAGTTCCTTGTGCAGTGAAACGGTGCCATTGTCCACCCTTCAGAATGCCGTCGAACTCGCGGCCCCAAAGAGAAGAATACAAATGAAGGCATGCAAGAGGAACCCACCGCCAACCCCTGGATTGGATTCTGGAAGCGGAACGGAAGCGGTAGCCTCAGGGTCCAAGGGAAAACCAAAGGGAAAGAAACTGACTTTAGTTTCTGCTACCCCTGAAAAGTCAGCTGCAATGCCAGAGGAGTCTGTCCAAAGAGATGCCAAAAACAAGAATGCAAACAGTCCAAGTACCAAGTTCCAGTTTAACGAACCAAAAACCGAGCCACAAACTCCCAGCGCTTCCGCGTCCTGCCGCAAACTTCGCGTTCTGATAAAAAGAACTCCCACTTCCAATTTGAAGAGTAAGGATAAAGTAATTGGGACTTTTACCAAGAGAAAGAAATTCAAAAAGATTCTGGAGAGCATAGAAGAAGCTGCAGTAACCGATCTGGTGGATACTCCAGGCACATCTAAGCCCGAGTCCCAGTCTGTCTGTGAAACTGATCCCAAGCTGGATACGAAGTCTGATAATATTCCCAAACCTTTAGAGGAGGAAGATCTTAAGGAGGCAGCTGAGAAGGCAACAACAGATGCTGTTCAAGGGGAAGTTCCTAAGGAAGAAGCTGAGAAGGCGACCGATGAGGAAGTTCCTAGGGAAGCAGCTGAGAAAACGACTGATATTCAGGGGAAATCACAGGATAAACTGGAAACCATAAATCAGGAGCAAGAAACTGACAAACCTGGAGAGGCTCCTACCGTGCAGGATCCTGAGGAGGAAACGCCTAAAGCATTGGGCACCGATGAACTATCAAAGGAGGAGGCCACAAAAGAGGAAACTCACGAGGAGAAGGGAACTCAGGATGAGGAGGTAACTCAGGAAGAGAAGGAAACCCACGAAGAGAAAGAGACTCCTAAAGAGGAGCAAACCCACGGAAAGAAGGAAGCTCCGAAAGAGAAGGACACCCATGAAAAGGAAACTCCTAAGGAGAAGGAAGCTCAGAAAGAGGAGGAAACTCAGGAAGAGGAAGCGTCTGAACCCTCATCAAAACCCCTTAAGGAGAACGACACGGATCCCGATTCCTTAGCAAAGGAGCTGCCCACCGAAGAACCCGAAGATTCTCCAACGAATGTTGAAGAATCCACTCCAAGTCCAAGTCCAAGTCCGACCCCCGATCCAACCGAAACAGAAACAACAGGTGTCACCGTCGTCAAGCCGGAAGCCAGCCCAAGCGGCAGGGTGAAGCGCAGCATGCGCAAGCGCGAAGCGGACTCCTCACAGCCAGATGGTTAATAGCTAGCCCTTCTAAGCCTTAATATTTACTTTCTCTTTGACTTTATCCATATTTCTAATGAATATTTTCTCCTTTTCTTTCTTTTTTAATCGTTTTTTAATCATTTAGCCGCCGCCAAGAGAAAGCAGCACGCTCAAATGAAAATGGCTCTTCAGAAAAGACAAGATCTTATAAGAAATGGTGAGTACTCAAACCCTAATCTTGGACAGCTTTGCATACCTAACTTTACCACAGCACGCCGCCGTCGCCAGCAGGAGGAAGAGGGGCGCCCAGCCCTCAAACGGACCAAAACGGACGCGGCGCCATCCACAGTGAGAGACAGTGAGAGGCCCAAGCACATTGCCATGATAGGCAATGAAACCATCGTGACCTCGCCACCAAAGGAAAGTAGGGGCGAGCAGCCCCAGACATCGCAGGCGGCAAAGAGGGCTGCAGCAGCAGCTGTGGTTAGGGGACCCCATTACGCGGAGATCACGAAGCACATCATCATCCCGGCACCTGCCAAGAAGCCGCCACTCGATGAGAAGCCCACGGGCAGTGCTGCGTTCAAGAAGCCCATGGTACAGACCCTGCTGAGTTCCACCCTCAATATACGCAAGCCCTTGCCGGGAGAGAGTTCCAGTGCCAGTTCCAGGAAATCCCTAAACAAGCCGGAAGTCGAGGCGAGCAAGAGTCTCCGAGAGCCGAGCCTCAACAGCTCCCTTGTGCTCACCAAGAAGACCTTGCTGCCGCCCAGCAAGAAGATAGAATCTCCTGCCAAAGAGGACGCACCGAAGGCGTCGGCCACTGCTCCCAGGAAGGTTAACATATCCGTATCTGTGGTTCCTTCAAAGGACTCCGTTGCAGGTAATTCCTTGGCTTCCTTGGCTAAATCCCAGGAGAAATCACCAGTGTTGGCGCGGAAGGTACAGTTGGTGGAGGCCCAGAAGGTAGCCCGAAAATCGGACGTCAAAAAGAAGCTTGAACCAAAGGAGGCGGTGATTCCAACAGAGATTCCAACTGCAGCGCCCTTGGATAAGAGCAAACCGAAAGTGCTTCCCAAGTCAGTAGTAGTTGCTAGTGACAATCCCTCAAAGAAAACCGATTCTCCAGCTGTGGCTGCCAGGAAATCCCTTCAGGCTGAGGCGGCAAAGAAGGCTGAAGCCAGAAAGTCGGAGGGTCAAGCCTTGAACTCGCGCAAGGCCCCATCAAAAGTGGAGGTAACCAAGAAGATTGAGGCCCGGAAGTCTGAGGGAGCCGCCTCTTCAGCTTTGAGTGCTCGGAAGCCACTGCTGCCGCCTCAGAGAAGTGCCGCCAAGGAGACTGAGCCGCAGAGATCGGAGGAAGCTACCAGGGCTCCACCCAAAGTAGAGGCCCGGAAGTCTGAGGGAGCTGCCTCTTCGGCTTTGAATGCTCGAAAGGCACCACAGCCGCCTCCAAGAAGTGTGGCCAAGGAAACGGAACCACAGAAATCGGAAGAAGCTACCAAGCCCGTTAAGCCTTCGGGGGCACCAGAAGCCCCTGAGGAGGTCCCAGCAGCGTCCAAATCTCGCGAGATAGCCAAGAAAGCCATAACGGAGCAGCGGAAGGAGACGGCAGCCACAGCTCGCATGGAAAAACCCACTGTGGCCGTGACGCCGCGTACAGTGAGCCTTGCCAAGACGATGCACATGACCCGAGCCGCCAGCAGCAGCCGATCCTTGGCTCCAACACCAATTCCTGTGAGTGAAAGCCAAAGGAATGCCTCCAAGGAACGTCTCCCTCCACCAGCGGGCCCATCGGAAGCGCCACAAGAACCCCAGTCATCGGGAAGGGGAAGAAAGGGGCCAAGGGAAAGGGCCCGAGGTGGTCGCTTCAAGCGAGTTCCAGCCGCTCAGAAGCGAAAGGCACTTGAGGCAGCCGAGGCGAGTGATCCCAAGCGACTCAGGGAAGAGCGACAGCAGGAAGAAGTAGAGCCTGCAGCGGCTTTTCCCGTGAAAATTACAGCTGCCGATTTGGATCCGCTGCCGTCAGGCTCAAAGGCTCAAAGGAACGTACCGAAGCCACCAGTCCAGGAGGTGAAGCAGCGCAAGCTTCGCATCAAAATCAATCGGCGAGTGGTGAACCAATGGCTGAAGGAAAACCGGGCCAAGAGGCTGGCACCGCCACTGGCTCGGAAGCTGCCACCGCCTTCGGACGATTTGGCCTCGGACACGGAGTCGGCGGCGGAGTCCATGTCGGAGTCGATGAACAGTTCTCGGCCAGAACCAAGGGCTGTCCTGTTGCCGCCAGTGCCCCCACTGGCGCCGCTTACAGTGCCACCCATTGTAGCTCCTCCACCGGTTTCAGTACCCTCTGCTCTCGTTCCCGTTTCCCTTCCCGCTTTAATTCCGGCACCAGTACTGGCTCCGTTGGTGGCCGACCCCGATGAGGCGCGACGTCTGGAGGAGGCCAGGAAACTGGCCGCCCTGAGGAGGGTACAGATGAATCCCACTCTGCCTATGCCACTGCCCGTGCCCATTCCCGTGGCGGAAGTGAAATCGGAGCCCGAAGATGCTCCGCCAGAGCCCATGGATGCGGATTTTCAAGAGGCACTGGCCCAGCTTGAGGCACCAGCACCACCACCAGCTCGGCCAGCACCGCAAGCACCGCTGGTCGCAGAGGGCACACCGCCGGTTGTCATCAGTGTCATGTCAACTCCCGGAGATCGTGGTGCCTCCAATGAAATCCCCTCGGTCAGTGCCCCCGGCGCCAGTAGCGCCAACTCCTTTGGCCACACCAAGATGTTCTCGTTCCTCTACCCGAACCGCCATTCGGGGAAGTACGGCGAGGTGGGCCTCGACTTTTGCTGCCCCAATCTGGACGGACCGATGGCGGCCATAGATCCGACGCGTCTGCATGCCAAGGTCGAGGCGCCCGTGCTGGAGATGCCGCAGTACCTGGTCATCACCACCAAGTTCATCTCGAAGGCGGACAAGAATATTCCCAACAAGGTGCGAGCGAAGCTGGAGCTGCTGGGCAAGGATAAGGAGCTGAATTCCACTGCTCCTGCTACCGCTCCCGCTCTGGCTTCTGCAGCATCTCCTGCGCCTGCTCCGAGACCGCAGCGCAAATCCTCTGCTCCTCTGGCCCAACCAATCATTCCCCCTGCAGCTGCCCCACCTTCATTACCTGCATCACCTGCTGCTCCTGCCGCTTCCATTGACACGCTGACCAAGCAGTTGCCCCGCGGCACAACGCTGACCAAGAAGGTGCTGCCTCCGGGGGCAGCAGTACCGCCCACAGCCAGCGACTCGATGGTGCCCAGCCAGCCGCTGTCCCTCATCCAGTTGCCAACGCTCTGCCCGGGTGACCAGCAGCGCACGGAGCTGCAGACGCGGGTGCAGGTGTTCGACTTGGTTCTCCAGGCCCTTAGCCGGCGAGCAGCCACCTTGACGGTGGCCGAGCGACAGCGCACCATCGAGGAGATCGTGAGGACCAGCACCCTTATGCCCATCGACCTGGATGTGGGCACCAAGATGCTGGAGAACTATGTGTACTACTTGAACCAGGCCACCGCCCCTAAGCCGCCGGTGGCCCCTAAGCCGCCGGTGGCCCCAGAGGTGCGGGTAGCACCTCCTCCCGTTGTGGCCAAGGTCGCGGTGCCGCCCATCGTTGCAGCAAGCAGTCCAGCTGTATCCCAGAACGTAGTGAGCGCTGCCACGCCCCCCCAAGACCCCTTGGTGACCAAGAAACCCGTGTACGACTCCCACAAGAATATCATTGGTTACAAGTGCTCCAGTGCTCCTCCGAGCGTTAAGCCTGTAGTCTCGACTCCCAGACGAAAGGCGGCTCCTGTGCCCGCGGCCACCAGCACTCCGCTGGCATCGACAGCAGCATCTACATCGTCAGCGGCAGCGGCAGATCCTCGATTTCTGGAACTGGACAGAGCAACGGTGGAAGCAAATCAGAGAAAGGTGAGTTTGTGGCCAACATTATTGTGTTTAAGTAACCACCAATTCCCTCTTCTGTAGTTCATTGACCTACAGACAGCAATACCACTGAAACCGCCAGGAACGAAATCAGGGTCAGGGAAGGGAACAGTAATTGCGATACCCAAAACCAAGACAGTGGTTCCGCCTGTGCCGGGAAAGGCAGCATCTCCTGCTACCCGAGTGCCTGCTACCCGGGGGCCTGCTGCACGTGGGCCGCCGCCTCTCAAGCCAATTGCGCCTCTTCCGGCTCCAACTCGCAGCGAGAGCTCGGGAACCATAGCCGCACCCAGCTTGAGTCGCACGTCCAACCCGAATGTGTTTATCATCAATCAGGCCTCGCATGTGGAGGAGAGCATTCTGCCCGACTCGAATAATGTGGAGGCGCCGCCCTTGGCGGCGGAGATCAAGGGCGAGCTGGATGACTCTGCGGAGGCGATCATATAGCGGGGCCGTGGACCCTGAACCAGACGCAGACGAAGACGAAGACGGAAAGTATTCTAAGTTACTTTAACAGAGTTAAAACTAAGCAGAGTTAATTATATTTCGTTGAACGCAAGAGCAGAATTATGTAATTCTATTATGGAGAATTTGTTAAACCCCCCTCGCACCATTTTATAATATTTCGTGAAATAAATGGAACAGCATTGCATTCGATGTGTGCGCTGCAAAAGTGTATATTACATATATTTCGTATCTGGTATATTATCTCAAGAAATTATCTAATAAGTATATATTTATGTTGGCATATAATGAAAGCCTTGAGTGAAAGGCCATTATTTTTCTAATCAAAGCAATCTTAAATGGTGTATTTTTTTGAAGTAAATAAAATTAATTACGTTACATTTAAATTAAAGTGTGTTTTAAGGGACTGGCACATCCTCTCCTGAAGAGCTACGAAAAAATGGTTTTTTAGCGCCTCGATGATTTTCTATCTTTTAGAAAGCAAAATTTATTTAATCGATTAAATCGTTAAAAAGGTCGTAGCAAAAAAAGAGATATATATGTTGCTCTACTGTTGTTGATTTAGGATTTATATGCTTATTAAACTATTGCGGATTATTCGCGGCGCGGTTATCTATCATGATAGATTACTATCTGTTATGGATCAAACCTAACTGAAAGTCCGATCTGCATGCACATCCCTTTTTTCGGGAGCCGGAGTGCGATCCCGGGTCAAGAACCACTTTTCTCGCCTTAAGTGGTACGTCAAGGGGAATGTCTTGGAAGCGCCTCCCGATAGCTGCTACAACGACGAGAAGGTGGTAAACACAATCGCTGTTCTGTACCAAGTCGAGAGGCGAAAGTATTACGATTACCTTTTATTAAAGGAATAGTTTATACAAGCAACGGACATACTACTTATATGAGGTGTAATTAATTAAAGTGGCTAATTAAATATTTTTAAGAGATTATCCATCATGTATTTTAATATTGATAGTCTCCGTACCTTGGTCTCTTTTCATGAGAGTGCTGAAGTTTTAAGGGTTTGCATTATATTTTGTTGGGGATCAAAGAAGGATATGCTTAGGCAAACTTTTTGGGAATATTTTTTAAGGAATGCTTAGTCTAACAGTTTAGTTTATAAATTACTAGCCAGATCCACTGGCGAATTTAATCCACTGGCGGAATAAATTTAATGTAATTTATTTGTATGTATTTTCCTTTTGTTACAAACTAACATATGGCACAAGTCACAGTTATTAATTTCATTTTATTGCAATTTAGTTTTCTTAACTCTAACATTAAATTCCTTTCGTTTTATTAAGTGAATACGTTTGATTCTTAAATATTTCTGTAAGCTTTGGCAAACTAAAGCTTTTTTAGCTGGTGGCGAAATGGCAAAAAAGCTTGGATGAAATATAAACAAGCTGAGAGTTTAAAAGCGAGGCAAAGAAAGAACAGTTTGCATAAAATATAAGCCATTCGAAATGACAACATCTGCATCTACCAAGGAAGCTATTGAAACTCCCAACTGTAAGTTTAAATATAAGTTCTTAATTAGTTTAATATTAATAAATTATGCTCCCTTGCAGCTGCATATTCAGACTTGGAAATGCGATTGGAGACAATCATGCAAAAAATGTTTTACATCCGCAAACCAAAAACCTATGCTATGAAAGAGTATGATCCCAAGGAAGTGGAGTATTTCGGAATCCTCAGCT
>VNJO01004477.1:0-18478 GCA_008042535.1 Drosophila tani
CAAATCAGCTTGAACTCGGGCGGGATGTGTAAGCCAATTTCGCTTCCCAATTAGTGGAGCATGTGGAGGTCTGATATTCTGAAATCGCAAACTCGTACTGTACACTCATAAACATGAACAAAGGCTGCAGTTCCAGCGTCGAACAATGTCGGGATCAAGAATGCTCGGACGGCCTCAATGGAAACATTCGATGGGGCAGATGAATGCAATTTATTGATTGCCAGGTCCCGGCAATTGGTAATTAGAGCTGGTTGCAAGTGTCCTCCTTGAATTATTGACATGATGAGCCTATCATCGTCCCCATAGTCCCAGGAACTTTTCCGGCTGGCTGGCAATCAGCTGGGATTCGAGAACTTTTAAATTGGACTGAGCCGGGAGCGGGCTTAAAGCGATTTAAGTTGGCCTTAAATTGGAGATCAACTTTAGCCTGTTTGCGGGACACTCTGTGGCTCTGGCTTAAGTCCATCAAAGTTCTTGACACATGCCAATTTTCTCACTTGGTGCTGACCTCGATGGCAGTAATTGAATAATTCTCAGTGCAAATGTTATTATATTTGCTAGCAAAATGTCGTATAGGCCGAACAGGAGTGTCAATTGCTTGCTCTATGGTCATAATAATTAAATATCACTCATACGCACCGGTTAACAATTTTGTGTGTATGTCTCAAGAGTAAAGATTATTACAATGATCTATGCAATTATCGATTTTAGGTGATACTCAAGAAATTCTTACTTACTTACTTATTAGTAATAATATCAAAACCAATTGCTCGATACCTTTCATATCCCCCAACTGAGATTATAAGTATTAAAGCCATAACACTCAGTGTTTATCTAAATGTTTGTGCGATTGTGTGCCGTATATTAATGTAGTGTGTGTAATAAACAAAAGTGGCTCGCTTACGCAACAACACGCTTGCAGACAAATGACAACAACTGCAAGCACAGCAACAACAACTCCAGCAAATATGCAGCACCAGCAGTGGAAACAATAATAACAATTGCCATTGTCTGTGCAGCTGTGCATCTGTGTGTGTGTGTGTGGGCTGTGGCATCAAATTTATAGACTTCTCTGTTGGCCCGAGGCCAAGACTTTCTTATAACTCTTCTCACTTTCGTCCTGTGATCAGAGCACTGGGATTAATATTTGTATGGGATTAAAAAGTGCAAAAATTACAAAATTGCAATATAATTTACATAAATACATTATAAGGTCTTGTTGGATAAGACTATTTAATTATAAATGAAATATAATGATGATTTAAGGTAATGATTTAACAATACACAAACGATTTAGGATATATCAAGTTTGTTTCCTAAGAATTATTTATCTATATTTCTTATTAAGAATTATTTATTATTTCTTATTAGGAATTATTTATACGAACTTTATCATATATCAAGAATGACGAATGACTTGGATTTGCAATTATTACGTTTTATTATCAATTATTATCTTAATTTTATCACCAAACCAACTAATTTTTTTCCCAGTGTACTTTTGGGCCCCAGACAAATGCAAATTGCATACATAATTGAGTTTTGCGGGGTGCAGAGTGACAAAGAGAGACCCAGAGCAGCAGCAGGGAGCAGCCGGAGTGGAATTTTGAATCTCTATTGGAGGACCTCTTGCATGCATGTTTCATTACTTTAATTGAAATTATTCCACAATTATATTGAACATATTTGTGTGCAATCAGAGCATGCAGTTCGCAATCCCGCTCCGGCCCTCCCTCCGGCAGCATTTCTCTGTTTTGTGGCCAAAGCAGCTTAATTTCGGAAACTTGCGTTGAGAAATCAATTAGGTTGCGTATACGCCATGTTGAGAAGAAAACTGCAAGCTAGTAAGCCTGTCATAGTAGTATCAATTTTCAATAGTCACCTGGTTAGCAGGTCCATCGATGATGGGAAAATTAATAAGCACAAATTAGAAGTGAAGGAAATAAGCAGGCAATTTCTTTGGGGATTTTCTCACACGCCTGTTCTATTTACCATCTGATTAAATTCGTTCACACTCCAGCTAAGTTTAATTTTTGTTCCGCTTAAAATGATTCTCGCCTTGTCTGCTCCATTCAAACACCTTCCGCTCGCTCCAGGCCAAACCCCTGATTTATGTGGCATAATTAACGTTATCGCATCGCTCGCAGACCTCGCTCGCGCGCATTAATTTAGCAAATCCGCGAATGGAAAGCGCATAAAAATATAGATTTAGCACGCATCGAATGCGCGATTTGCCATTCATCGGAATTTAATGAACTGTCAACGCCGCTCGGGTGCAACGTTGCGTATGCGTGATTTATGGACAGCACATCAGCTGCAGATAGGGCAGGCACCCACAGAAAACTGACCTGGCCGAGTCAGGATGTCGGAATAAATGCGCATAGATGGTCAAAAATTAATGTAGCGGAGATTATAGAGAGGTGAAGCTTTGTTTGTTACCAATGACAATCAGATATAGATTTTAATATGAAGATAAGGGGAAAGGAACCTATGTAAATGCACGATTATTAATAAATTAAAAATGATGTATGTAAATTTTAAATTCTTCAGAAAATATTAACATATAATTTTAATAGTTTATGAGCCCTTTCAAGACAATAAGTATTTAATAAATGAAAATTCACAAATGTGATACATATGTAATTTAAAGACAATGAAATCACAAGAGCACCCGATGTGTATGATTATAGATTAACATCACTACATTTAGGTTGTTTCCCCCGATGCCGGAACACCCGGCCAGATTTAACTGTTGCATACGCTCAAAGGATAATCAAGAGGAAGGAGATGCCGGAGCCTTAATGCATTTCCGTCTTTGCCTGCATGTGAGTAATATTTTAATGAAGACACGGCAGCTATGGATGGAAAATGAAGGGCTACGGGGCTGGCGGGGGATGACATGCCGCGGAATTCCTTTGCCTTGCCAGGCACTTTATCAACTTCCGGCATGTGAGCGATGACAACGAGGACACTGCGGGCAGGTGGATCGGCGGGGGGGCCGGTGTCCTGGAAATGTAGCCGGCTTGGGGTGGGCGCAAATCAAGCGCAGCCAGCTCCTTCACAAAACTTCCTCTGCGGCGGGGAGGAATGAGGCCGGGAAATTCGCGTAAACTTGCCACATTGCAATGAGGCGTGGAACGTGGTGAATGTCCTGCTGCCACTCCCACTCCCCAATGGCCTCCCACATCCTTTGCATATTTTAGGAAGTGATTGCGCAAATGCATAATTTAATGACAGGCGATAGAGATGGATGGCACAAGTTTTCGGGAGAGGAGAGAGAGATTTCCCTGCTGCAATTTTGATAAACGTTTGTGAATTTTCCGATTTAGTTTGGGGTAAGAGTTACAAGAAGTTAAGGTGAAAATATTAAGAAGAAATTGTATGTATACATAGGACAAATAAAAGCTTTGTAATTATAATTATTTTAATCACAACTGATGATAAATGTAAAGCTATGAACCATTTTAATTTAAAGTTCACAGTATAGTCCATGAGTTTAAGTTTGCGATGGCTTTTGTCCTCTTGCCATCAAAATCATTCCCGAAGGCTGCTATGCAATCTCAGGATCTTCCCAAACGACCTTAACCCCATAATAGCCCATCTATGAGTGCTCATTGAGCAGACAAATACTAAGCAGAGCCATCAAATACCAAATGGCAAACAAAACTCAATCAAAACAAACTCAACTAACCCAGCTACTCCTTCTGATTTCCCATTTTTCGGGAAATTGTAGGGAACTTCTTTCGAATCGAAGCTCTCAGCAGCCAACTGTAATGCATATTAAACAACAGACATGTTTACCCAGCTCCCTCTTGCCATGGGGGCTGCTGTGAATATTTCCTTTTAAATTCAAAGTTATTTATATGTCAGGCGAAATTGAAATTGCCGCGAATGGCGGGAAGAGTTGGGGCTTTGGAGCTGCAGAGCTGAGCATCGCCTGTCACGCTATCGATTCATCATCGTCATAGCACAATCATCATCATCATTATCGTCATCAGCATCGACAGTGTCAGTCGACATTCAAAAGATGAAAGTGTCCGGAGAAGTGATGGACTCGCTGAGAAATTGAGTTACTCGCAATAGAAGGCAATGAATTTCATCCGCGATTTGATAACTAATCACTTCTGATGGCCGTGACAGGTCACAGGGAGAGTCAGACAACTGTGAGTTTGTGCAGTAGTTCGCATAAATATTGTTTTGTAGATTTATATTGGTTTTATGAAGAAAAAGTATTATAAAATAAAATGAATTAATAGTTATAAAAAACATATACTGATGCCCATTTTTTATTTTTCAGAAAATACCCTTATACAATTGTAACACTAATTTAAATTAAATGCTGAGTAATAATATATTTTAAATCTTCAATTTAATTGTTATTTTATAATTAATATAGTTACGTTTCTTTCAATATTTAAAAACCAAATCACAGTCACAGCTTTTAAGCGCTCATCACTAGCTTTAAATCCCGCAGCAGGCGACTACTTACGTCGACATTCATTTGAGTGCCGTGGAGACTATTGTAAAGATATTTTGAACACATCGAAGTAAAAAATATGTGCGACTGGTGACATTCCTTTCGATTCTCCTTTTCATTGCCACTCCCCTACCGCCACCCCATAAGTCCACACTTCTTTGTATGACTGTCTCGCATATCAAAGGACCAAATTGCATAGCATTTGCTCTGGGTCGTTGGAATACACCGGAAGACATTACAATTTTTTTAAATATTTACTAAGTATTATTAACGTTATATATGTATACTTTTTGTATAAGGTATATACATTTTTTAATCATTCTATAAATTCTAAATAATTAATTTCTAAATAAAATTAAGTAAGCTTGCAATAAATACTATTTACTGAAAGAATTAAGAAATAAATTCCAATCTCGAAGAATTTAATAGAAAAATTTATTATAAAATTACACGAGTTAGATTAGATTCCAAATATTTCTTTCTATGTAGTAAAGAAGCTTTGGTGTGTTGGAAATTGTCACTTGAAAATTGCCAAGTTGGAGGCGGCAGAAGAATGCAAACAGGAGTGAGTGGGTTTTCTCGAGAGCGTGTGTGCGAGTGTGCGCGGTTTCGGTTCGGTGACATATTTAATTTTAAGCTGTGACAGATATACATACTTGCGGAAAATGTGCTGGAAACAGCTGAATGCATTTTCCCGCCCCCATTTGCATTTAGCGATAAGTATTCCTTATCCCGACGATTATTCCCCTCCCGATTTGTTTGGCTTGAATTACTTTGCATCCATTATGAATGCCATCCCACGTAGATGTGCAATTATACTTGGGTAATTAGTTAAAATTGGCATTAAAGCTACATCGCTCTCCCTCACATTAAGGTAATTAAATTGGAAATGTATTGAGAAGCCTTTTTAGTGCTCATTTCGATTACGTGCTTCCGAAGGAGCTGCCGTGGCCAAGAGGGGAGTGGAGCGCCCAAATGTAGGCAACATTAATTTGCATATTATAATTTGCACTGCGAACATATTAAATGCATAATTTTTAGGGGGTGTGGCGGGGGTGCTGCTGTGCGGGCTCTAATTAAAATTGGCTTAATTTCCGATACCTCGGGGTGGAAATAAATATTTCACAATAATTGAGGGGGATTGAGAGCGAACGTGATCAATTTACTACATTCATTGGCTCTTACATCGATGATAGTTGGCCTTATAGTCCAATTTAAATAGTTATGTAGGCCTTTTATGGCTTTTAATACAGATATTAGCTATTCTTAATTTAAGCTTACTATAATTGAATTACAGACAAATGAAAATGTTATTTGAGCTTAAATAAATTTATTTAAAAATATTATTTATATTTCAAATGGCAAAAGATCTTCTGCAAAACACTTGTTATTTTATAAAGAGCCCCCAAAAAGTTATTTCCCTAATCCAATTCAAACTGAACTCTCAATAATTCCGACAATGGCGAACACCAAGCTGTGGAATATTATTTTGAAGCATATTTCCCCTAACTTTTTGCGCTTATTTACGACACTTGCCACCAGCTGGTTTGGCGAAATAATAATATTTAATGACAAATGCGTATAAAATTTAAATCAAACCCCATTAAAACTGTCGCCTGGTTGCCCTAATGGGCCATCAAGTCCCATATAGATATAGTACGAGATATGGCAACAGTCCGCTTTTATGACAACTTATGGAAATTGATGGCCATCTTCTTCTCCCGGGGCGAGCAAAATAATCGCGGGTCTCTACTGTCTGTCAGTGCCACAAACAAAAAATAAAAAAAAGGAAAGAAAAACTTCCAGCCCAGCTTGAGTGATGTCCCGAGTGGCGGAGAGGCGTGTGGTTTTCCCAAAGAAAATCGGAAGGGGGTGGCGTGGTGCCACTGACATTGATGATGACGTTGGCCAAGGGCGTTGACAATGTTTGTCAGCCGAGCAGGCAACTTTGATAGGGCGTCAACAAATGGAGACAGACAGGAGCCACAGCCCCTTCGATAGCGCCTACTCACCCATCCCTGGACTCCCCCTCGATCCTGCTGAGAGATGAGAGGATGGGCGTAAGGCGGGTTAAGCTTAAAGAAATCCCCAAGTGCCGCACTTTTCGAATCCGCCAGTAATGAGCTGCTCGTGGTCTGCGCTTAATTGTGGTCCACTCTACATAGGACATGGACTTCTGCAGAGGAAAATAAATAACGAAGACAGTTTTAAGGCGAACTTCGCCTTGCTCTAATTTAACAAAACTCGCAAGGGCCAATATAGAAATATTTATTTTAATGCTTAAAATGTTTATTTTTATATATTAAATATTTATTTTTATACCCTGGAATGGTATTATAATTTTGAGCAGAAGTTTGCAAGGCAGTGCAGAAAGCATCTCCGATTTTCAAGTAAAACTGGATTTGATATTAATTAAAATGATATCTAGTATTTTTGCGCGCGTAATGCATGAAACCCAGAACGGAGGCTTTGTCTTTATTAACAAGCCTAAAACTATGCTACATTAAAAATATTGAATACATAGACTTAAGCCTAAAAATGGGCTACATTAAAAATATTAAATAAAAAGTGTATCATACTTTTAGGCTTGTTACAAGATTTTTTTTTTTTTTAATATAATATATGTATATTTTTATTATTGGATTAGCGCTCTGCTACCTAAGTGGCAACTTAATCTAATCAGTCTACAATATATTCAATTCCATTGGGTCTTCGGTGTTACTTAAGACTAATAAATTAACATAGGCATTTTAGGGAGAAATAGTATTGATTAATTACAAGCCTAAAAATGGGCTACATTAAAAATATTAAATAAATAGTGTATCATACTTTTAGGCTTGTTAAAAGCCTAAAAATGCTACATTAAGTATATCAAATTAATGGATTGTAGTCTAAAAGTATGCTACATTAAGTATATTGAACAAATAGTGTAGCATACTTTTAGGCTTGTTACAAGCCTAAAAAATATTGAATAAAAGGTGTAGCTTACTTTTAGGCTTGTTACAAGCCGAAAAATGCTACATTAAGTATATTGAATTTATGGATTGTAGGCTTGTAACCAGCCTAAAAGTATGCTACATTAAGTATATTGAGTTTACAAGCCAATAAAAAGTTTAGCATACTTTTAGGCTTGTTACAAGCCTAAAAATATGCTACATTTAAAATATTGAATAAAAGGTGTAACATACTTTTAGGCTTGTTACAAGCCTACGTTGGATTGTATGCTACATTATATTGTTTGCTACATTATATTGAATAAATGGTGTAGCATACTTTTAGGCTTGTTATAAGCCTAAAAATATGATACATTTAAAATATTGAATAAAAGATGTAGCATACGTTTAGGCTTGTTACATTGATTAAGTATATTGAATTATTGTAACCAGCCTAAAAGTATGCTACATTAAGTATATTGAATAAAAAGTGTAGCATACTTTTAGGCTTGTTACAAGCCTAAACATATGCTACATTAGCTCTCTCTGTCCAACAAAGTTCGGATTTATAAATCGATCCTCAGTCCAATCTGGAAGTATGCATTGCAAGTCTACGGCATAGCGTCTAAGTCGAACCTAAACAAAATACGAGTAGCGCAAAGCAAGATTATAAGATCGATTTGTAATGCCCCCTGGTACATGAGAACCAGAGATATTGAAAGAGATCTTAAAATCCCAAAGATAGGCGATGTATGTCGTGCACAGGCTGAAAATTACTTCAGACGCCTTGGCTCTCATCCTAACTCCCTGGCGAAGAGGCTAACATGGAGACCAACAAGAAGAAGACTAAAAAGATATCACCCACATGACCTTCCATTAAGATACATTTAATACCTTAAAAGTCTAAGTCAAGACTGAAATTAATTAATGTATAATCTTGTATACCAACATTTGTTACCCCCTATATTTACAACCTGCTCAAGCTGCCACATAGGTAGTAGTATACCCGTTAATTTTGAATAAATATACTTTTTTACATTCATAAAAAAAAAAAAAAAAAGTATTTATTCAATAATAAAAACAATAAAGGAGGTTTATTTCTTGCTATTTCTCTTCGCCTGGCACTTTATTCTTATGGATACCTGAAATAATTTTTTGATTCTTTTATGTAGTTATGTTATGTATTTTACACTTCAGTAAGGGTTTTTCTATCAATATACATTTTCTTGTCGAATTGATCCAATAGCAACTGCAAGGGTAAATAATCTTCGGCTTCCCGAAATTAGCTTTCTATTTTGTTACATATATTAAAAGTTTACTACTTCATTAAGAAGTTTGACCCACATCTTATTATACTTAACTTATTTTATTTCAGTGCAGCTTTACAGTCTGCTCTTGAAACTGAACTCCAGAGATTCTCTCATTGTTCGTGGCAGTGCAATTCGCACTAAAACTAAAACTCCAACGACCAAGTTCCGAGCACTCGCAATGAAAATCAAACGATAAGAGGCAGTTTTTCCCGCACCGTTTTCTTAGTCTGCTGGAGCAATTAAAGGAAAACTTCGCTTACAATTGGGGAATGAGTCTTAGCGGAAGATAACTTCGGCGGAAGTTGTAAACTGCGGGCATTAAGTGCTTAGAAACAATATTTTCAGTAGAATCTTTATATTTTTCCCACTTTTCCTATCTAGTCAACTTTAAAAAATACTTAAATACTTTAGCTGGCATAGTTTTATTAATGGTTTATTTATCGTTTACCAAACTCAGTGTTTCCATCTTAATAAACGAATTTTAAAGGGATTTTTACACACAAATTTAACACTCTCTTCACGATTGTGTAGAGAATTCTGTCCAACTCGTGCACCAAGAACACTTCCAGTCACGTCCAGTGCAGCTTTTCCCCACTGACCCCAACTTGGCTCCACTTCTCAGTTTCCAGGCCACACAATTAGCAAATGGAGGCGGCGGGTTCATAACTCAACTTGAGAGGGGAAAGTATTTAGCATGTAACTAAATATTTTAAATATATTCCCGTCACACACACACGGACTGAGCTAGGCATAGGTTCTGAGCCACCAGCCGACATCGTGGCCCTCGCCGGATCCAAGTTGGACTTAGAATCGGACTTGCATCCAGGCACGTGCCGGGAAAAGTTGCCAACGCAGGCAGAAAGTAGTAACTTTTCCTTGCCTCATTAGCATGCGACACCAAAGGGCATTAAATCACATTTTGCATTTGACGCAGCAGCAAGTTGCAACTTGCAATTGCGACAGAGGCGGCAGCGCGCTGCATCGAGGGCTTTTCTGCAAGATATACAAAAAAAAAAAAACGGACTATGAATTCTGATGACTTGCTCGAGTTTTCATGTGAGGCATGGCAAAAGGAGATGAAAGCGTGACAAATACAAATATCAGTAGAACCTTTTTCTATTTAATTAGACTATAAATAATTAATTTACCATGGATGAACATTTTCAATATGTATTATAGAGATCTTTCCAGTCTTTCTGAGTTCTCGAACTGCATCCTTTTAGCCCTTCTCCGTGAGTCACGTTCGTGTTGCTCCCATCCCAGTTCGCTTATCCTTCTCGTTGCCTATCTCGCCTTGTTTGTTTTTGTTTGGGCTCCGTGTTTGCCGTGTGTATCGCTCCTTTTATCTGCTGCCACTGCCGCATGCAGGATGCATTCGGAATCCGTTCATCCCGGCGGATCCTTGCGCACGTTCCTGGCTACATTCCCGGCTATATTCGCCCCGCAGGAGTAATTCCAGTCTGCAGTTGGCAATGAAAACGTCTTGCATGTGGAATTGACAAAAACGCCAGGCAACGGGGCAAAAAGCTTGTGGGGGTTTTTTAGCAGCGTTTTTCGACTAGGCGATACCCGGGCAGGAAGTCGTTTTTGTTAGGTATTCCTATTCATATTTCCAACATAAATTTAGTTGAAATTTAAGCTAAAAAAAACTGATAACAGTTAACCTAATTTATGCATAAAACATGCTCGTGAAAGTATCCTTTTTATACTCAGACTTATCTTAGCTTTATTAAATTCTTGCACAGGGCAATTCAGGGCAATTAATTGTAGATAATTCATTTGGATTACTAACGTATATTTTAATTAATTTATATTGTTGCTGTTAAGATCATCAGGTAGATATAACAAATGCAGGGTATAAATTTACTAAAGAAGTTGGCGAACTCATTCAGCGTCATCCTGCGACTCGAAATCCGCCTCGAAGCTATGAAAACATAAATACGGCTCCATTCATCCAGCTCCTTTTTCTCTGAAGTTACCTCGGGGCCAGAAGTTGTTAAGTTGTTGGGTGCGCCAAGAGGATCGATGGAGGGGAGTTGAGTAGCCCAGACCCAGGACCAAGACCACGACCGTGAGCAACCTCCAGCCGAAGCCAATTCCTGGCCAGCCACTTTAATTTCTTTAATGCAACTGTACTCAGTACTCAGCTCACCCATTTCGCTCCGCTCCCTGCCATCCAGAATTTATTTCCCTCGGCTTTCTGCTCGGCTATTTGCCCTTTCGCCGGTCGGTCCCTGGTTGCATGTCCTTTCGTTGTGATTGCAAATATTTTATGGTTTTAATTTGTGCTTGTGCATTGCTCGAAAGTCTTCAGTTATTTGCCAAGCATTTCATGCCAGAGATTCGTATTTCATTTTGCGGTTCACCCGAGCAACTCATCGGGCTCTCGATTCGATACCCTGGGGCTTTTGCTATTCTATTTTGTTGATGAAATAATTATTTAGTTTTGTTTATGTTGCGGTGCACAGTATGTGCATACGATTTAATGGAGGAAGGGAAATAAAAATGCATATTTTCTATCGATAAACTAAGTGGATAAGTGGTTAAAAATACCTAGGCCACCGAGAATGTTTCTGACAGGAAGTCTATTCATTCAATTTGAGTTACTTAGTCTGGGAGTTAATATTTTTATACGTCTTTTTCTTGGATTTAATTAAAGTGAATAGAATAATAAATTGATTCTCTTCGTATTTTTTTTCCATTTTCTTAGATTTCTTTACAATTTTTCCCATTTATTTTCTTAGTTGAAGCTTGACCTTAGCCCCGGCTCAATTTATCATCTGCAGGCATCTCCTGATCCCCAAAGAGATTTTGCCCAACCATAACTATAACGAATTCAATTAATATGCAAAGTAAGTTTGTCAAAAAAAAAATAAAGCCAACTCCAGTTCATTCTGCTGGCTTCCAGCTCAGCTCAGCACAGCGATTCAATAATTAAAGCGTGGCCAAGAAGATTTACCCACACGCACTTGCGGGGAATCACCCGACCTGGCCTCCATTTTCCATCCAGAGAAGAGCTTCAGGTGAGCCAAACTGATAATCACTCAATTTGCTCCGGGGCACAAAACTATGAAGTTAACTCAGCTTGTCGAAAGTTCCAGGCTGGGAAAGAGGGAAGCAGAAAGTGCACAGAGGGAATATTTATACTAAAAGAATTTCTTAATAATTAAATAAATATAATGTTATCCTTTTGTAATATTTGTAACTTCTAAAATAATTAAAATCTCTTTTCTGCTTAAAAAAATCCATAGACGAAGAAATATATGCAAAAGTATAGCTTATGATAATAAAATTTTTTTTTTATATTTAAATATTAAAAAATCAAGTCTAACCCATTTTTTTGGAGTGCAGGCTGTGTTATCAAGCGGGGCGAAGCCAAAGCGACGCAAAAACCAAAGGCAAAGGCGAAGGCAACGAGGAAGTCAAGGCAGGAGGAGCAACCGGGGAAGGCCAACGCCTGCAAGCCATCCGAGGAGAGCAAGTGGAGTGCACCAAATTGGCGTTACCGACTCGGGCTGGGGTTCCACAGGGGCGGAGCAGGAGATTGCCATGCAAAGTAAATGTAGCAAGCGTAAACATCGCTCGGCTCGCTGGGGAACAATGGAGGAAAGTCACCGCCCGCCGCCCCTGCTCACTTTTGGCCAGAAAGATGCATAATGCAATAGCAAAGCAGCCGAAAAGAGCCGCAGAAAAAGGCCAAGAAAGCACAGGAGAAAAATTAGTTACGCCAAAAGCAGAAAATCCAGCGGAAAATGCGGAGATTCCGGGGTACAATGACTTGATGATGCTATGCTAAATGCTTGCGGGACACGAATATCATGTCGACGAAAAGGTGAGGAGACAGGGGCTGCAGGGGCTTGAGTGGGGGTGTAGTTGAATGGGTGTGCATCCCGCAGATACTTTTGTATCTTTCAGCTTGCCAAATGGTTTACGTACCTTAAGAGTAGTGACTGATCTACCAGGATGGAATAAATAATATTAAATATGATATTTTAAACTTGTATAAAAAATGTTAAATATTTTCTAGAACTTTAAGTCAAAAAGAGGGACAAGGACTCTGAATATCTTATTTCAACTGTAAAAATACCTTTTCTCTCCATTTCGGAACATCCCAAATCCTTCTCATTCCGCGAAAGATGGAAATCCGCAAAGCCAGGCGTCAACCAAATTGTGGCCAGAAACAGGGCGACACATGGAGCATGGGGGAGTGTTGAGTGGGTGCCAAGGAGGTGGTGGCCTTGGCTTCAAGTGGGCTAAGTTGTACCAAGATGTGGTGGCAATGCAGAAGGATGTCGGCGGCACGGCTCATCGCGCCTAAGCTGCGTTTGACGGCAGCTGCCTCCGTCCACCGAGTCCGCGGGCGACTGCTGCTGGATGCCACAATCATGGCAGAGACGAGTGGCTCCAACGGCGGCTGCAGCACCAGCTCCAGCTCCAGCTCCTGAGTGGCTGTGGATGCAACATTGTTGCCTGGTGCCGGCAGTTGCAACACTTGGCCGCGGATTTGGCGACAATGTCTCGCATGCTCCAAAGATTTCCAGCTGGCGACAAGTTATCAAGACGAACGTGACTGGCAAATAGTTTCGGTTTAACTTCTGTTTTCCAGCAACGAAAGTTTTGACAGGGCTGTACTGGGCAGGGCGAGGGGAGGGACTGAATCGAGGTGGAAAACTTTTGTGGGTTCCTTTTGGACATGTTGAAGTCCTGACACATCGAAGGTGGCAATAAGGCGGAAGCTAAGAAAATGGTTGCTTCAAATTGGGAACAGAAATTGGGAGATATGTACATGAAATCCTGCATAAAAGAAAACTCAACTTATATTTAGAGAACTGTAAATATTAATTATTATTTCTTTAATACTTTAATTTGTATTACTACTTTACTAGAAATTTAATTATAAATATTCACAAACACAACAACACAACACAACACTTCACAACACTTCAACTTGCCGAGGCCAAGACTGATAGAATACCTTAATATTTTTTTAGACTTTTCTTATTCCCTTACTGAGATGGTTTAATTTCCCTTAAGAATCCATCGACACCTTCGTCGTCTCCTGGCCATAACAAATTTAGCTATTGGCCCTGTTTGACATAATTTATGTTTCTCGCCGGTGTTTACCTCCTCAAAATGGAACCATGAAATTTGTAAGTGTCGCCAGAACTACACTCCTGGAGCCAGCTCCCACCACCTTCACAGACCAGACCAAATGCTCGAACTCGACTCGAGCGTGGCTAATGAAAAGAAATATTAAATTCTCACGTTCCAAGGCGAAATGGAAAAAAGCGTCGAACAACGAAAATCCCTGCAGCATATTCTACAAAATAAACCAAAAGCCAAGGAGGGCGAGAGAGAGGGGAGCCAGAAGAATAGAACCGAGTTGTTCTCATACACAAAAGGTAAATAAAAATTGCAGGAAACCTCCACTCTCGGCTCTCTGACCTTTTAGCCAACTCGAAGACGAAGTCAGTCAGCCATTGAGCCAGTCTGGAGTTCACTCCCCGGGCCACCATCCCACCATCCCACCATCCACCATCTCGCCATCTACAGTCACCAGTTGCCACTCCAGCCAGGCAGCCAGCCAGCCAGCCAGCGCGGAGCGACTGCATCGTTAAAGTCCGAAGGCAAAATAAAACGTGATTCATGTTACTTATCACCCGCACAGCATCGACCATCAAGAATGGCCAAGGGAACAGTCGGGCACAATGGTTTCCTGGTCTGAGGCTTTGGCGTCGCTTCCTTTCACACTTAGAAAAAATAAAATAACAAAAATATATACAAAAACAAAACACAAAAATAAAATGGAAAATCATAGGCCCATACAGAAAACTTATCTTCACAAAGCTAAAAGGGAATCATTTAATATTTATCAATGATAATTTCTTTTTAATTATTTAATTCTATGGCTTGGAACGGGTTTTTAAATCTGAAGATCCTCTAAAAAAATATTCTAATATTCACTAGTTCGAAATAATTTATCTTTAATTTGTATGTTTGGTCCTTTCATCATTAGTATTTGTTTTAGACCGATACCATAAAGGTGAAAGCTACAAATAACTGTAAATAAAATAAGATATGTTTTTCATGATTCTCAGGACTTTATCTCTTAAAACTCATTGATAATTAAGTCTGAAAATTACAAGCTAACAGATACCTTAAATAAATTTTCCATTTCCTTAACTCAAAAACCGCTTCTTTAGAATTACTTGTTAATAACCGGACTTACCGACATATTTCTCCGAGTGCACACTCTCCCCCATCTCTATTGGTTTGTGGCACTCCAATCTGCACCTTTCTTAGCCATAAGTTGCCCTGTGGCATATGGGGCTCCGGCTCCCCGCCCCCATCTCGACGTACTTCATCAATGCCGCGCGCCGAGGCCAAGAAACAATTTTGAAATTTATGCTCACGACCCTTACTGTATGTACGTACGCCCATAATCGCGTCTCCCTCTCCTCCCGTAGAATTATTTTCATATTTCTGCCTTCGTCCCCCGCCCTCTTATTTTTTTATTATTTATTTTTCAATGGCCGCGCCGCATTATTCTGACCATCGGAGAGAAGCACTTTTAAGATCGTTAATGAGTCTCCATTGTTTGGATCGATCCGACTCGATTGCTTTCGACCTCTGACAGCTGGCTCCGACATGAGATCACTCACAGCCCCAATGGCTTTTCATTAGGTTTTCTGGACGTAGAGAACGTAAGACTAAAGTCATTTAATTATACATCTATGTTCGGGGCTTTTCGTGAGCCTTTAAAAATAATGAATGTTGCAGGTCATAGCAGTAAATTATTTATTTTATTTATTAAGAGAGCACATTTAAAGAAGGTTAAACGTAGCTTTTAAGCTTTTATTAATAAGAAAATACTTGGCTCGAACTCACATCACATAATTAAACCAACTTGACTTACTTTCCTTAAAGACATAATTAAACACATTGCACACAGACTCGTTATAATATTTCATAACCTTAAATAATTTTTTTTCTGCCACCAAAACCATTAAAAAGTTTTCCCATTTGACAAATTTGCTGCCTCCTTCAAACACTTCCCCCTCCGCTTAGCTATACTAACATAATTTTGACACATTTCGAAAGCGCTAAAAAGAAATTATGACAATTAAGAAAAGCTCGTGCGGATGTCGAGGAACCGCAGTATAAATCTGATTAGAAGCCCTCTCCCTTGACTTTATTTTATTTTTCTAGATTCCTGCTGCTTGGGATTTTGTGGCTCTTTTGTCGCAATTGCTTTAATTACTCAGAGGAAAAGCCCTAAGAGGGGCCACCTGCTGCCTGGTTTATGTCCCATTGGAGCCTCACCTCGCTGCAGGAGTTCCTGGCCCAAACTGATTTATGGCCAACAGAGAGAGAGCAACTTTATCAATAAGCCACACAAAAGTTCGGGCTAAAAGGGTTTTTATCAGACTGAAATGTTTTCAAATTGGCAGCCGCCACCCCACAAATAACTATAAAATTTGACAACTTTCTGGGCAGAGCTTCGACAGCAGCCCCGCCCCGAAAACTATTCATTCCGATAAACAACTCGATTCGATTATTTGCGATGCCATTAGAATCGATTTTCGGCCAAAACTTTTCGACAACTGTCATTAGGCATTGTTGGATTAGCTGAGAGGGGGGGACCCCGGCCGAAATGGAGAAAACTTTATCAATTTGTGGGCGTGGCCGGGCATAATTTATGCCACCCCCCGGAGCTAATGGCAGCTGGTTTTCCGCAGCTCCCCCTATGACTCATCTCTATTTGGCTGAAATTTCCGGATTCCATCTCGATCCCTTTCGATTGTTTGTCTTCATTTTGCAGCGCTTAACTTTGATTGACATTCATGCTCCATCATTTATTCATTTTCGGCGCCGAAAAGTTTTCGAAACCCTCCTCTCTTGGAAAATTTAATTGACTTTTCCCGGCGAAAAATTAGCAGCTACTTCAGGCTCCTTTTCCCTGATTTTCCGGGGGCGGCATAACTAAGGCAAATATTGAAGCAACACCCCCTGCCTGACTGGCTGAATCCTCGATTTTCTCTCTCTTAGCCGAGATTTGTGGGGTGACTTGTTATTTGGCCTGGCAATTAACTTTCTTTTGTTTGCGGTGGACTTGCAGTCTTTTGTGTGATTTCAGCTAGTTGGCCAAGGTTAGACGGGGTAGATGCTGTGGGGGTTGCAGCCCCCCTTTTGCCAATGAAATTTCATTGCTAGTTGAGCGCAGCTGTCGAGATTCTGGTGCCCAGCGGCTTGAAAATTGATTCGTTCAGAGGACCACAGACCTTAAGCTCAATGAATTTCATGAGCTATTAGTGTATTGCGTTAATCGAAATGTTTAATCTAATAAGAAGATTATTTGTCTTGCTTTTTTTGGTATATGAATGTGTCAAGAATATTAATTTTATATCGAAATTATTTCTCCTAATTTTCTAGATGCTTTTATTATTTATTTATTATTTATAAATATTTTATTATATGTGTATTTAAATATACTTGAAATATTGTATTAATTTATATATATATATATTTTTTTTTTTCCTCAATTAAGTAAAGTAAAACCTTTTTCAAAACAGACCTACGAGAAATTCATGATTTACATTTGTTTAAATTGTCTAAAAAACACTTACTTATTTATTTATTTATTTAATGCTTTAAGAGGACTTTAATCTTTTTATTAAATAAATATATGGCTAAAATAGGATTTCTATTTTCATGTTTGACTTTGGCCCCAAGCCTTAGCTTGCACTGCTAATTTCATTTAATCCGATTGCAGCAATTTTCCTCTGTCGAACCATTTTCATTGCACACTTTTTGGGGCTCTTTTTAGTGCCTCCCCTTGGGGGACGAATCCCCCAAAGTCCCCCGTCTGTAGAACATTAATTAAGTAAACTACACAGCGCGCTGCACTGCAGTATATTCTTTGTTGGTCCATTTTGTGCAGTTACCTAATTGAAAATGGCAATTAAATTGCCAAACTCCCCCAGGCGCGCACAAAGCGGCTTCCGTTCGGGACATTTTTTTTCCTCGCTCTCGGTTGTGTCGCATCGATTTTGGCAATTAATTAAATGAAACTTCTTTTGGGGTGCCTAAAAGGACGTTGCAGAGGGTTTTATAAAAATATTGCACTTTCTTTATTATTTTTTACTTATTTTCAATTATGTTTGTATCTGGCTAGAGTCTGTTTTCTATTGATGCGTCAAGTCTCATCCTTTCCTTAGAGCCATCTAAACTTGGTCTATGATCTTGATACAAACTAAAAATATGTTATTATATTTACCCCATTAAATTGATTAAATTCACCTTCATTCACTGTACCTCCAGGTCTTCCCTCGTGGACTTCACAGCCAAAAAAGAAATCCAGACTTTTAAAGTCATTTCGGTTTGGACCGGAGGGAAACCCATTACAAACTGATGTTGGCGGCTCAGGCTCTCTTGATTAATTCTCTCTTTTATGAAAGATGGGAAGCTGCAAATATGTAGTGGCTGACATGTCATTTGAAACCAAAATCCGCTTCCATTTGGAAATCCCTCGGTTCAGGACGTGCAGCCGCACGAATATATCGCATTTCGACGGTCCTCGCTGCTAGTGTCCTATTGGGGCGCTTATTTCTGCTCCACGCCGCGAGTTCCTTTCCGTTGTTTATGGTTCTTTTTTAGTAACTTCACATCTACTCATATGTTTTGCTTTATGATTTTCACGCCCGCATTCAGCGGCAAGCAAACTGCACTGCAAATAATAAAAGTTGTAGGGAGTTCAA
>VNJO01004478.1:0-45114 GCA_008042535.1 Drosophila tani
ATAAAATCGTGGCACAACAAGCGAATGGCTTATTTAAGGATGAAATTTCGAAAACTCTCATAGAATAAAATCACAGCCGGTATATTTGTGGGGCCTCAGATAAGAAAATTGTTCGCAGACGAAAATTTTACAAAATCATGAAGCCCTGCAGAAAAAGCAGCCTTGAGGACGATTTAAATAGAAATTCACTGATTTTTGGGATATAAAAGAAGAAAAAATTATCATGAATTAATTCAGATTTTTGCTAATACTTACAATGTTTTTCATTAAAAAACAAAATAACAAAGCAGGCTATTTCCCTTGAAAAACAATTTTGTAGCACAACAGCAATATGATAATTTAATATAATTTGCCATAACTTCTAGAATTTTCTTTGGATTTGCATATATTTGATCTTAACTTTTTAAGGAGAAAGGTATCTTTAGTTCTGTTCACTCAAATTAATTAATATCTTTTTTTTATATTTTTAAAATGAAAATGAAATTTAGCTATAAAAAACATAGCCAAAAATATTGCATGTTTTTTTAGCTTTAAATGTTTATATCTTCATTAATAGAGCTCTGACCATTAAGAGCCGTATGTTGTCGGAAAGGTGCTTACATTGGCTTTTGGATTGTACTTATTTGAAATATGTTGGACTTACGGTTTTCAAGATTTTTAACGTAGAAGAAAAAATCTGGTTTTTCGCGAATATCTTCAAAACGGTTCTTTGGGATTTTTTTTTAATGAGTTCAACGTGTTCAGCATCTCAAAATTAAGCGGAAAAAGTGGGTTTAAACGTTTATATATTTTGGCTGTAAACTAGTGTAATCAAATGTATTGTGGCTGTCCGTCCGTTGTTGTTATTATGCAAGTCGCGAGTCGGACGCATTTACATTAAACCGTGCTTTTCGTATGCCTTTTTATGCTTCTATGTGCTTTTTAATTTTTAATGCTTATTAATAAATCAATTGGCTATTGCCGAGGAAGAAGAAAAAGCAAAAGCAGAAGAAGCAAAGCACAAGCGGCAGCGGAATTTTAATTATAAAACAAATGCAAAAGCAAATAAAAACGGCGAATAAATCACAACAACAGCCAGTCAGAGTCGTGATTGTCAAGAAAATTGAAATCTCAACTAATTAGTTTGTTATTCTATTTAAATTGAAAGGCCGTTGGGCGGGCAGGGTAGGCAGGGTGGCCAGGGGAGGGGGCTCGGCCGGGCTGGTGAGGTTAAACAGATGGGGAAGAGATGAAGAAAGCAAATCGAAATCAACGTCTATGGAAATGCAAATAAAAAACGCGCCAATATAAAATACAAAATAAATATTGCATGGTGGCGCGCGGAGGCGCAATGAGTAAACAAACAATAACGAAGGCAATTCAATCATTTATTTAATTGTGCGCCGCTTTGCGCTTTAATTGCATTGGCACTAACAGCGAACAACAAATAATATTAATTAACAATTAATGCACTCGATTCCGCTGATGCTGATGCTGATGCAGTCTCAGTCGCAGTCGCGTGAACAGAATTCCAAGAGAGACTAAAATTAAAGGAAAGCCAAGCAAAAACAAGCGGCCGCCGAAGCAAAAGCTACAGCTAAAGAAAGCAGCCAAGAAAAAGGCATTAATTAAAAAATATATTAAAGTCTACGATGCCCAGCAGCAGCAGCCTCAGCGGCAACAGGGGAGACTGCATCAAATTTAATTAAAATATATTTTAAAAACGATCTTCATAAAACAAAGAAGTAAGAAAGCCACAGTTGAGTGTGCTCGACAATGCGATACCCGGTACGCAAAGCTTTAAGCATTAAATAAAAGAAAACAAATGCGACTAAAAATTGGAGTATCCAGTACAAAGTTTAAGTTAAGTTTTAAGCCAATAAATCAAATTCTAAATTTAAAAAAAATGTTAAGCCTCGGTTTGGGTCTCGACTTACCATCTGATGATAGAACTTATTCTCTGATATTTCTGATTTTCCTTCTTATCAGCCTATTTTAATTAACACTAAATTATAATACCCCAGTATCTATGGGTAATGGGTATACAAAAAAGCCACACACACTCACTCGTTGAATGGTTAAATCACTAATTAAACAAATAATACAAAAAAAGATAAAAATCCTTAGGTACAACGGGGCGTATGCACAATGTGCGTAAGAAGCATCTGTTTGCTTACAACTTATGACCTCTGTTCTTTAATTAAAACCAGATTTGGGTTAAACAGGGTGTCTATATTCCTTCCTATATTTCCTATTTAACTACTTCAGGCTCTTTACTTTTACTTATTTTTCGCACCATATAGTAGTTAATAAGGAACCCTTTTTCCGTTGCTTTTTCTATCAAAACGGAAGTAATTGTAGGAACAATAAATTAAAGGAGACCTCACCAATAAAAGGCAAGATATAGGAAAAACGACGAATGGCCTGTGATCGCTGAGGTTTCGTTAGCAGAGAGGTGGGCGTGGATAGATGAAGTTGTGGAGCTGTGGAGCATTCACATTTATTTCACTTGTAATGCTAATTAGAGCCCAAAACAAAGACTCAAAGACTAAAAAGACGCCCACGCAGTCTGCTGATCTCTCCGTAGCCCCACTCTCCCTCTCCTCATACTGACGTGTGTATATCTGAGGGCCTAAAGGGGGCTGGCATGGCCATAAATCTAAAGTGGAGGAAGCAGAGACAACAGCTGAAGAAGCAGCAGGCGATATTGCACAGCAAAAAAATAATTATAGCCAGAATCAAGCAGAAAAATTAATTTTAAGGCAAATGCAGTGTGGAGCCACCTTAATACATATTAAAATATCAAAGAAAGCACTTATTTTTCGCTGTGTGCTCATTAAGCGCGCTGCCTGCTTGGCAAGTTGCAAGTTGCACTTCTGTTGCCTTCCCGCTCGCTCTGTTTGTTTGGCTTTTTCATAACATAATTAACGAAAATTGAAACAAGCCCCGATGACGATATATCTGCTCGACTTCTTCTCCTGAGCGCACTGTGTTCTCCATTGTGTTCTTGCTTCTTTTTTCTTTACTTTTTGTTATTTACTTATTTTTTGTTCCTGCCTGACCGCCCAGTTGGGGATTTGAGGCCGTCTCTCTTTCTCGCCGGCGATCACCGTCTGTGTGTGTGTGTGTGTGTCACTGTAGGAATTTTAATGATGACTACTTTTAGACATACACGCCTCTCCATTGATTGCCCCCCCGTTCCCGCTTTTAGACGGTTCCCAGTGTGGGCTTCCTTCTAGGCGATAAAATAATACGATCTCCGGTGAGCAGTCGGTGCCCAGTACTCACAGTACTCACAGTACCCAGCTGCACACTCGACCGACTCGGACGACTGGGAGAGAGATATATGACTCTGGTGGGTCCCAGGAAAGTGTTAATAGGTCGGCGTCAGCCTGGCAGGGGGACTTCGACATCGACTTCCCCTACGCACAAATATTGGCCACAATAAATGCTAATGACGCCAATAAACGGTGCACTGCCATGTCGACTCTCGAACGTTTTCCGTTCTGCTTTTTTTTCCTTCTTTTTTTCTTGGCATTCATTCACTCGCTCATTCAGCAATTATCGGCTCTGAGCCGGGCTCCGGACTCCGTGCCAAGTCGGGCTCCAGTGCAGTTTGTAATTAAAAGGAAAACAAAAACAAAAACAAACAAGAGCACACAAAAGCGCTGCCAACTAATTGGCAGCTGGTCTATACCTATACCGCTCTGGATGTTGCTGCTGCTGCCTGCCCCAAGCGATAATTGGCAGCCTGACCCACCACCATTATCATCGTCGTCATTATCATTATCATTATTGTATTAGCCAGGGGGCGAGGAGTCTTACTGCCTGAACATTGTTTGATCGGTGTTAATGAAAGTCTTGTCTTCCATATTTCGCGTTATTTTGAGGCACAGTGAAGTGGATCTGATCATTACCCAGCCAACAATTTGGGTATACGATTTGTGTTGGTCTTTTTATTACGCATAGTGTTCAGAAGTTTTTATATTTGTATATTAGAATATAAAGAAATCATTGCGATTGCTACAAAAATTATTAGCATTTTTTTTTTGGTGCCTCAAACATTTAAATGCATACTTTTAGACACATTTTAAAGTGATTTCAAATCCCTTAAGATTTCTAGTGTTTTTCAACACTGTTTATTACATTTTTATTATGATCAATGGGACATGTTCAGTGGGTCAGTGGGACAGTGGATCATTCCTTGCCTTAGTATGGTATCAACTTATATCTGTGGTGAATAAAAAGTTCTATGTTCTCCAACACTGTTTATAATTCTATTGTAAAAATGCTTTTATTTGGGACGACTTTAATTTGTAACATTTCTAAAGCACTTTTAAGAATAATACATTTTAATATTTAAAACACACACTGCGTTTTCCAGCACTTTTTTTTCAGTTTTAAAGACCGTCTGAAACTAACAATGTTTAAAGCGATTTTGGGGCTGACTTTTAATTTTAGAATGATCAAAAATGTGGTAAAGCACTTTTAAGAACTTTATTCCAGTCCTGTCTTGTGTGTTTTTTAGCTCTCCATAAACCGGGCTGTACTTTTGTTGTTATTTTTTATTTGTTAGCGGTTTTGGTCGCGCGCAAACTTAAGTGTAAATCTATGTAAGCAAATCAGCAGCCACAGAGCCACAACAACAGCAGCAAAGCCAGACAAGAACATGACACTGCCGCAATCAAATTCAAATAGAGATTCGATCGTTTCCCTCCACTGTCCGCCGCCTCCTCCCCTCGGCTCAGATCGCATTTAGCGGGCAATTTAGTATTTAAATTTAGCTAGTTGTGCACACAATTTAATAGTTTGTTTATTCCATATAAATCATGTCAATTTGCATGTGCTGCCTGCACATTTACAATTATTTTCGTTTTCTCGCCAATTAAAAGGCGACAGCAGCAACAACAAAAGGAACAGCCAGCATCTACAAGGGGTTTGTATTGTATTTACATGCAAGTATAAATGTATATTGCTTCGGCTCTGGCATAATCGCAATCCGCAATTCGCAATCCGCAAATTGCAAATCGCAGCGTCGTTTCCAGTGTGTGAATGAAAGGCGTCAATCGCGCCAATTGACCTGAGACAACAGCACTTGTTGTGCGATAGCAGGGGTGGGCTGACGCGGGCCGAGGGGCTCCTATTGTAATCAGGGCGGCGATTTAAAATGTAGCTAATTATGGTGCAAAGGTGTCGGCAGGCTCTGTTAACTGGCTGTAAAGCGGAGTTTGGCTAACAGAGGGTGCCAGACTTAAGGGTAGATGCATAAGCTATATGAATGTGTTATTTCAGATAAATATATATACAATAAATTGTAATTAAATCCTAGCAAAGGTTCACATTCCGACTCTAAGGCTAACCTTTTGTCAAGAAAGATATCCAGATCAGTGGTCGCGCCTTAATTAAGCTTCGACTTGGCTAGTTGTGTTGGCCGGGTTCTGCGCCTTTCAGCGGTACCTCCTCTGTGTGCAGCGCCTAGAAATGGTCTAATTAAAACAGTCGCTGACGTGTTGCACACACCCGCCCGTGGCGCCCCCCTCTCAGTCCACTAATCACATTGTAGTTTTTGCTTAATTAACGCAATCAAATCCTGCAATTTGTGCCAATTGTTGTTGCTGCTGTTTGGCTTTGGCTTTGGGGCTTACTTTGGCTTTTGCTTCTGCTTTTGCGGCTAGCTGCTAGCTGCTTGCTGCTTGCTGCCTGCAACTGTTGCGTAAAGCGAAATTTCAATTGAATTATGCGCTTGGCTAAGAGCATTCTCACTAAATCTAAATCAAAATCCTTAGGCGAGACACCTCGAGCACACCGGCGTACACAGATATATCCCAAAGACGCCCACCCACAAACACACATCTCTCGCTCTCTGTCGAGTCTTTGATGATGATCCCCCTGGCTTTTTCTTGCCTCCGTTCGGGCCACGATGTTGCTGTTATGCTAATGCGTGTAAAAAACCAATTAAAATGGCAGCACAGCGCCCCTCAGCCAGCCCGCCGCCGCCGCACCAACCACTTCTCCGTTTGGAGTGGCAAATTAAATGCAATTTATTTGCATTTTCGTTTCATTTTAAGCGCACTTAATGCGCCTAATAATAATCAGGGAAAATGCGGGAAAGGCGGCACAAGTATGCGGTGCGTCAGATCGAATGGCCAAATACCCTTTAAGATTTATAAATATAGCGAAAGCCCAAAAAGAAGGGCAAAAAAAAGGCCGATTCCTCAAATGTTATCATCATCGAGCAGAGTAAGCATTCAATTGGCTTTATAATAATTTGATTAAATTAAAAGGAATGGATTTTAAATTAAGGGTTATTAAATTGTTTAACAACAATTTACCCCAAGTCTGAACTCGGAACCAATTCAAGGATATTTTCTAAAGCAGACATTAAGATTTTGATTATTTATTTATAGAAAGAAATAATGATTTATGCTTTAGATAACCTCCAACATTTTAATTTAAGTCTTTTGCCTTTATACAAAAATTCCACTTGTTGTGGTAACGTTTTAATTTGTTCTTGGAATATAATGTAAGCTTTATTATTATTTTTTAAGTGCACCGGGACAGGTGGGCAGCGAATGGCGACGTCGTCGTCAACGCCACCGCATTGTTTTCTCAATTATGGAAAGTCAATTAATTCTAATGAGTGTGTGTCTGTGTGTGTGTGCCTACGTGGCATGTAATTTCCATTTTTTTTTTCTTGCGCTTTGGCAACTTAATTTAATGCGTTGCAAGTTGCAGCAACCGCAAACAAGCGGCACAAAAAATAAAAAAATAAAAAACCAAAACACAAGAAAAACAATTGCATCCGCATTGCGTGGCTCGCTACTCGCTGCTCGTTTTCCCCGCTTCTTTCTTGCTTTGTTGCTATTTTTTTGCATAATTGCCTTTCCACTCTTATAATTATTGTTGCATAGGCTTTTCATTTGCTAATTAATTACGTCGGGGCCTTTTATTTCTGTTTTATTTGTATTTTTTACGTCTCTTCTGCGCCTGCGTGCCAGCTGTTAATCCAATCGCTAGGTGTAACAGAAGCAACTATTTAGGAAAATAAAGCCCAATTAACTGGATAATATAGTACACATTTCCCACATTAGTTGGCTCTCTCTTCATCTTGAACTTGACACAATAAATGGCTGACAGGCACATCATTAAAATAATACAAAAAGAAAATAATTAACTCAATGCCATGTACAAGCGCGAGGATGCCCAGGAAGCCCAAAATTGGGCAGGAAAAATCCCCCACAGGCCACTCACGGCGACGTGTTATATTTATGAACATGGAACATATCATATCCTTGCCGTCGAACTCCAGCTCGCCTTCGCCCATCGCCCATCGCCCTTGCCATGTTGCCATTTTCCCCGCTCGGCAAGCGATCGGAATTTTAACAAGTTGCAATAACAAGAACAAAAGCTGTGCTAATTCCCCAAAGACAGCCCGAGCACATTAACAATTTAAATACAACACAACCAAAGTCGAAATAAAACAAAATATATAAATGAGCAGGCGGCGGCGGCGGCGGCAGAAGATGGCAGGCGATCGTCGTGGAGCGAAATTTGCACTTTTGCCTCAACTCTCCGACTCCGACTCCGATCCGAATCCCGAGGAGCACGCAGAAGAACAAAAGCCGGAGCGAAGGAACCTAAGCCACACCGAAAAAACTCTGAAATGTCCCAGTCCAAGTCCAGAGCTGGAGACTGGAGAATGGGAACTGGGAACTGGGAACTGAGAGCTGGGAGCTGGGAGCTCGAAGCTGGTAAAGGGAAGGCGTGCTGCGGAGCTGAGAATCCCCGAGAGCTCATTAAAAAATACCAAAATCTTTGTACTGAAAATGTGACAAAATTTTTAAATCACCTTCACTCAGCTCGGCCAAAAACGGAGACGGACCGACCACAGTGGGCCCCAGGCTATAAGGAATCTATGTAGCTTTACTGATTCTTCAGGTAACTTCTTTAGGAAGTGATTTCGAATAAAAATAATAAGAAATTACTTAGATATTGGTTGCAAAACTTTGCAAGTTTCTTAACAAGATTAATTATTGACTTTGAATGACCTCAGATATCAATGCTTCGAATTCTAGTCTAATTATAATAATTAAAACTAATAAAAAAACCAACAAGACTTAAATACATTTTTGAACTCCTAAAATGTATACTTGAAGGTAATCCTTTCAGGGACCTCGACTGCGACCCACTGTGCCTGGAATGCGACAGACTCCGATTCCGACTGCTCCTCGGAACGAACTGGGATGGGCTGCTAGGTCTGGGATCTCGGATCTGTGCCTCGGTGATGCATTCGTCTGCTGCCTCGAAGTGGCAGGAATCCGCTGGGTCCGGAGGAGCAGACGAGGAGCAGAGGAACAAGGTGGAGGGAGGCCAACAAAGGTGAGCCCCAGAAAAGTGCAAGTGATGCTCATGTAGGAAATCAAGTTCCCCCAAGGAGTCCGGGTTCGGGTTCGGGTTCGGGTAGGGATTCGAGTTCGAGTTCGTTTTGAGTTTGAGCTCAAGTTTGCGCTTTTGTGTGCAGTTTTTTTTTAATGAGCCTCTAATTGACATCTGCATTTATTTCGCCCAGAGTCGGGCAACCATCGATCACAGAGGGCCCAAGCGGAGCGGAGCGAGAACGGAAAAAAGAATATTTTAATTGGCATTTTAACTAAAAGTGTTTAGGCTTTAGTTAAAATTGTTGGCCGCAAACCGAGAGAGCGCGCCAGAACTGGTTTTCCCACTTCGGCACGTTCAACCCAATTAACGCGGGTCCCCACCAAGAGGGGGGGAATGGACGCGGGGGGCGGGCTGCGGGCTGGGATAATGGCATGCCCCGCTTGCGTATTATGCAAAAATGAATATTGCAAATTGATAAGAAAGATCTCGGGCGGGACGGGACGAGACGGGGTTTATCCGCGGAGAGATTGAGAATCGTTCTTTGTCGGCTGTCGGCACATAAAGCGAATGTCGCACGCACTGCTTGCCTCATTTGACCAAATCGAAAGCGACGACGACGGTTTTGGGGCAGTCACCGGGGAGCACTGCGATGATCAGTGCTGCCCACCAAAAAGCTATTGCAAAAACAAGTAAGAAAGCTTATAAAATGTACAGAAACAACAAAAATACGACCAATCATTTGCTTTTGATAAATGTATAATTTTTAGTTTTAAGCAATTATGTAAAATTTTAATTATAATTAAAACAAGTAAGAAAGCTACAGTTGACTGTGCTCGACTGTAAGATACCCGGTACCTAAACGTTTGCGCTTCACACTAAAAGGCTATTTAAAATTGTACATACATTAAAAGAGTCTACTTCGATACTTCTTAACATAAATCGCCTCTCGAATTAGTTCCCGACCTAAACAATTTAATGTCATACTTAAATATGAATGATACATTTTATAGGAACACATAAAAACCCGCTCGATCGGCGTCAAAAAATGAATTGTTAATTTTTGTCATTTCTTGCTATATTCTTTTGTCATTTCTTCTGCAGTTGGCGCCATTATATCGCACGGCCAAGGCTCGAATGCGCCACCTGTCGGCTACAGCATGCAACAGCAGTGCCTTAGGGCGGTGTGTTAAAATTCTAACCTTATTGCTAGTATCTTCCATGTTTATCATCCGATTTTACTGAAATTTTCAGGAAACGTCCGCTCTATTTTATTCATTTATTGTATCTATTAACTTTAACCCGAAAATAACGAGTATAGCTTATTTTACGTTTTTTATGATTTTTGAGGGCGCAAGTGGGCGTGGCCAAATTTTAAAACAAACTTGATCTGCGTGCAACAGATTCCAATGTTGCCACCAAATTTAGTAACTCTAGCTCTTATAGTCTCTGAGGGGTATAAAAATAAGTACCTAACATATTTCGTAATTATTTTTTTTTAATTTAAGAGATTGAATTTGAAGTTAATTTATGATTATAAACCGACACTTATTTTTTTTAGTCACTATTGCCTATAACCTTTGCTTTCCACTTATTAAATAGTTAAGATAGTTTAAATTTTAAGAAAATGATCGATCTCTTTAAAGAAAAAGTATCATAAACAAAGATCAAGTTTTGAAAGGACGATATACATATGTTATGTATTTCAACTTCAATTACTGGCACTGGTGATCATCATTGGATTCTCTTCATCCCCATGGTCGCCGGCGAAAGACGACAAAAAAGGGCAAAGCCAGAAGAGAATCAAAAGCAGCGACCAGAAAGAGAGGTGGGCAAGGGGCAGGGAAAAGGGAGAGGTAGAGGGCCCGGTACACACCATGAGGAGCGAGCTCCACTTCTCTTCTCCTTCTCCTTCTGCATCTTCTTCGCCTTTTCTTCCTCTGCTTCTTCCCATTCCCACTGTCATTCCCGTTCTCCTTCTCCTGCGCTTCCCTTAAAAGCCAATTAAATGTGAGATCGTGTAATTGGCAAATTAATTTCAAACCAATTATAATGAAAACGACCACAAAATACGAAATGCGGAATACGAAACGCACAAACAGAGAGAGGGAGAGAGAGAGAGAGAGAGAGAGATGGTGAGATGGTGAAAGGAGAGAGGGGGTTTCAAATAAGAGAGACGAATAGAGGGCTATAAAAAGAGCGAGCTCCAAGGAGTGGGAGTGAGCAGGAGCGATCAGTTATGTCACTGAAGATCAGCGCATTCTTGGCCTTTGTTTCTTCTCTTCTCTCGATTTCCACCTGATTTTTACCCTTTTTTTTGACCAAGGCAATTATAATGCAAACACTTGGCGAGCGAGCGAGGGAGATGGACCTAGTGCGCGCACTTCATTTTTCATTTTGGCGCGGACGCACTTCCCCCTCTTGAAAACAACAACAACAAACTGGTTTCCTTCCTTTCCATTCCATTCCGTTTTCTTCCCTTCGGTCCTCTTTGACTTTTAGTGTCGCTCAATTATTAATAAGACCAATTGCAGGCGCGCCTCCAATTGGGAGGGAGCAGTGCTCACGATCCGCTCACGCGCTCATCTCTGATTCTCGCAGCCGGTTCACATGTTAACTTTTTAATTAACGAGTTTTCTTTTTCGGATTCAATTTGCCAGGCTTCGCTTGCCTTCGCTTGGCCGCAAACTGCCCACAAAACTGGCCCAGAGCACTACCTCTCTCTCTCTCTCTCCCTGTCTCTTCTTACAGACCAACTTCCCTAAAAGGCTTTCAAGGGAATATCGAATTGAGAAGAACTTAGGGTCTTCCAATAATAATATTAATTATAAATTAAGTTTTTAAATAAGTTTCCACTCAACTTTTTAAAGCTTTGATTTTCGAAAAACATTTTGAAAATATTTTATTTGTGAAACTTCCTGAAATATGTACAACTTTCATGTGGAATCGGAGCAGGTACATATGTGCCATGAATTCCCTCATGAATTGTGAACTCTATACGGAACGGAACAGTGTTCGATTCATATACATATGTATGCCTGAATCTCTGGTTAACCACATGCTGAATTGGGAATGCATCCCTTAGGTCATCCCTGTTGCACATAGAATTCGACACAGTGGGAAGAGTTATTACGGAGGGCCCCAAATCGTAAGACTTTTTGTTTAAGAATAAAATTATCAGAGCGAATTCCTTCGAACAGCAAATCTGTATTTTAAAACTACCATTAAATTTAAGTTAATGAGATTGTTATCGTAGTTTGTGTTTGGATTCTTCTATATTTATTTGATTTTTATTCACTCTCTTGTTATTTTCAATGTGTGTAGTTTTCTTTTATAATTTGTAGTGTGACCGTAGTCTGTTTTCTACTTAATCCTACTTTTATTTAATCTCGGCGGAATCTTAACATAAAATGCTAAATGCTTTACAAAATGCTAAAAGGGCTACACTATGCCATACATAGTATTCAGTTAATGCTTACAAGATGTTTTTTTTTAGCTTAAAAGAAAGCACATAGTTCGCGTTACACAAGTTGGACTGTACTTCTCTCCTGGCGGCTGTTTTGGGCGCAACCTAAGCGCACTTTTATTTTAATTTAATTTAGCCGCAACAGTCAAGAGCCACAAGTCGCATGCTACCAATTGCAGACTGGCCTCTGTGTGTCCCTGCCTGTATCCCCTGACCCTCTGGGCCTTGTTTTTACAACAAGTTTGGACCGCCTAAGCGACTTCGGCCTGAAGTTGGACTTCGGATCGAAATTGGGGTCTTGGTTTCAGACTTCGGAGTGTTCGGCATGCGGTCCGCAGTCGAATGAATGCAATGCCATTTATTAATAAAATATTTGCAAATTGTTGTCATGTTACCCGCCCCTCGCCCCTCGAGCCTCGCCCCCGCTACGTTCCCGCGACCGTTCTAGTTGAGTGCCAGAGCTTCATAAATTAAAGGATTAGCAGAGCGGCGGGGCGCTGGACACGGGGGAATGGTCAAGGAAACACAGTCGCATTGGAGGAGGAGGAGGTATCTTGCCGAGATGGGGATGCAAGCGAACGAGAGGCTCACGGCCTGAGCAAGTTGTTAGCATTAAAGCGGCACAATCACAATGTGGGGCAATTACACTCCCCCACAAGGTTTTCACGATCACGATTGTGCTTTCTCAAGTTATAATACAAAGATTCCAAGTAAAAAGCGATCTTATGAACGCGAGTTTAAGCATTTACAAAGACTTAAGGGGGGAAAGTAGGGTATTTAGGCCTAACATCTTAAGAATATAACGTCCAAATTTGACATCGATCGGAGCAAAAATAAGAAAGAAATGGTTAGTTGAACGGAGGTCAGTTTATGTTCGATGTATGGGGAGCCAAAACTTATAGCGCTCCCCTGAAAAGTGCCATTTTCAAAGCCGGTGTACACGATTACTAAGAATCTACTTGACCAATCGTTTTGAAATTTGGCACACAGCTTCAATTATCCTTTTACTAATGCATATTCTGGTTTTCATATCGGACGATTCTGTGGACCGTTAGGATGTACACCGCAAATCAACTTTATTTGGAGGGGCCACAGGAGATTCCCTATAACTCCAATACATGTGCATATTTTTCAATAAAACATTTTTAGAAAAAATGTCTAAATGCTACTTTATTATATGTCATTTAAAGAAATAAACTAGCTTAAGCCCTTTTCGCCACAACGAATTTTTGAAATATGGCCCGTTTTGCACCAAATTAACCCTACACCCCCCTTAAATAAAAATACTAATCCACTTAAAATACATCAACAGGTGGTAATTAGAAGGTAAATCCTAAAATTAGAAAGAATCTGCCAATAAAAGATAACTTTTTAAGGAATGGACAACAAAAGCCATGGATAATCTCGATAAAAACGCAATAAAAAAATTTATCATAAGCAATAAAAAGTAATTATTTTTAAATATTTCAAAAAATATCAAGTCTTTAGGTCGCTTCCAGAAAGTATGCTATGTTTCACTAGATTTTCACTGTCCTGCTGATTAGTGTTGTTCGAAAGGGAGAGGGAGAGATAGGTCTGAGAGGGCGTTGCTTGTAGGTGCGTCTTGGTCGTCATCAGCTACTGTGCTGCTCCTTCCGCCATTCTCCCTCTATACCTCTCTCCCACACACACACACACACACACACACACCTTCTGGAGGTGCGCGTGCGCGCCCTGCTGCAGAGATAAGATCGCTGAAGAGAGGTAGCAAGAAAAAGAGCGGGGCGGCGAAAGAGAGGGGGAGCCCCAGACAGGCAATAAGCCGTACTAATAGGCTGTTGTTGTTGCTGCTGATGCTACAGAAACGCGGAGATGGAGATGGAGATGGAGCAGGGACCTGCCTTTTTTTCCCCTCTCTCTCTGTCGCTCGAACTTACATTTGCCACATTTGTATGAATAATTTAATTATTGTTTAAATGTTAATTAATGCAACGTGCACTGCCCTGCTCCACCTCGCCCTTTCCCTCATTGTCTCGCGAACTTTTTTGCACCTCGGAATAGGGAGAGGAACAAGAAAAAGCCGGCATGCGACTTGCGACTCGCGACTTGACAGGCTCGCATTTGGCATTAATGGGCTGCCTGACTGACAACAACATTGCAGCAGGCAGAAGAGTAAATAAATAATGGAGGGCCACTGGAAAGATACAGGAGAGATAGAGCGAAAGAGATCCGAAAGAGAGTGGGCGGCATGCAAATGTGTGAAATTTGCAATTAGATGCACCAACTGGTATAGCGAGTGGGTGGAATAAATGGAAATGGGATGGGAAGAGAGCGAGAAAGCCCTGGAAGAGCTCTCCAAGGAGTGGCCGTTGCCAATTAGAAATGAATAAGGATTCAACCAGATGTTTGGTCCCTGCTACAAGTAAATAAACTATTGGAATACCCCTATTGCTATACAGAAATACCATTCAGTATATATCCCTTTTAGGCTTTAATGAATACACTTTTCTTGTGACCTTTTCTTGAGCTAAGTTGTGGTGCTGGTCTTGCGGTAAATTAAAACAAAAATTATAAAACATAACTACTTCTGTGTAATTATTTAGTATATAAAACAATATAAACTATAGTAAGTACTTGTTAGTGTTACTACTTAACAAAAATTATCTCAAAAAACACTTAAGACGTGTCCTCATGAAAATCCTTTCAAAAAACCTCTAAATTAGCTGAATATTCACGAATATATTTATGTTATCTAGTCTAAATCAATAAATATCAATTTAGGTTAAGATAAACCAATATTTTTCTGTACATTTTAGTCTCTTAAGACTTTTCTTAGAGCACATGGTAGAAAAATAGGTCCTTATGGATGATTTTCCGCACTTGAAGCCTGACTTGCTGGAACTTCTGCCATCTCCTGCAGATTTAATTTTTTTCGCTGATCGCTGCAATTCTGCTGCCCCCGCTGCCCACGCCGACATCTGCGTTCATGTAATCCGAGACGGAAGCAATTAGCAGTACAAAGAGTGGAGAGTGGAGCATGGGGAACACAGAGCGAAGAGCGTGGAGAGATGCTTCGGTTCCTAATTAGAACAAATGGCGAAAATAAACAGCAGCCGTAGCAAAAACAGGGCAACCCAAACCTAACGTAAACTAATAAGGATCGCAGCGCAAATGTTTCGACTTACATATGCAGAAATTGAGTTGTTGTTGCTCGTGTTGCTTGTGGTTATTATTGTTGTTGCTGCTGCTTTACTGCCGCTTCTCTGTTTGTTTTTCTTTAGAGCTGACCGTTCGTTCGGTTGAATTTCTTCGCTTCGCTTCGCTTTTCTTTTCTTGTGTTTCTTTCTTGTTGTTTTTGTGCAGGAAGCAAGGCCTTTTATTTATTTAGCTGTGGTCGTTATTATTCAATTGTTGTTGGTGCACACAGAGGAATGCGTTAGCCGCTTCGCTTTGTTTATGTTATTCAATTTGCGCTAATTGAATGCGAATTCTCGCCACTCTCGCACGCATGAAAATTCCGCACGTGAATCGGTCGACGAGGGCGGGGCGGGGACAAAGAGCGTGGAGAAAGAGAGCGGCCGCGTCGAAAGAGAGTGAGATCAGACTGCTGCCGATTACCGTTATTTATGCTACTTGTGTGTGGGCGCAAGATCACGGCACGGAGACACAGAGAGAGAGAGTGATAGAGGGAGATCGAAAGAGTGAGTAGGCGAGAGCTTTTCCGACACCTGCACACCGACACACGCGCGCACGCACACACGCACCGAACTCGACTCAATTAGTTAGCTCGTAAATTTGCATATTTCAAATAATTGCGCACAGAAGGGGGCTTGTGGCTGTTGCTGTTACTGTTTGTTTCTTGTGGCATGTGTTGCACTCACATACACCTGTATACACGTACACAGAAAAAAAATAAACAATTTTTCGTTCCTGACTTTGTTTTGATTTCGCTACTGGGATGCTGCTGCTGCTTCTACTGACAACTTGATTCTTCTGTTTTTGTCGAACGCGCGCACACACGACCGCCAGCGCCGAAGTTCAATTTTCGAATGCCGCAGATATGCGGCTGCATGAATGAAGCAGCAGCAGCAGCGGCAACAGCAGCAGCAGCAGCGACGGACAGTGGGGCCATTTGCGTTGTTTCGCTGCGAAATTGTAAACGGTTGGACCAAGTGGGATAATCCACTATTTAACGAGAAAGCTAACTTCGGTAAACCGAAGTTGGTATACCCTTGCAGACTGCAATTGGATCATTGAAAATCGAACCATTTTAGAAATGTTGAAAAAATATCGAATTTTGTACATCTTACATGTAGAATTTTACATTTTCATATAATCGACCGATCGCTTCTATGGCAGCTATATGATATAGTTGTCCGATCTTATTGAAATTAAAACCGTAATTCTAGAACAATAAAAAACTGCTATATCTCAAAATTTATAGAAATACGTTTAAAAACAGAGAAGTTAAAATTTTTTTTACGTTAACTTCGCCATTATTCCTATGGCAGCTATAGGATATAGTAGTCTGATTTCGGTCGTTCCGACATGTATACTGCGTGCTAAAGAAATAAGACTATGCTGAAAATTTCAGCTCGATAGCTCAAAAACTGAGAGACTAGTTCGCGTAGAAACCGACAGACAGACGGACATGGCTAGATCGACTCGGCTGGTGATGCTGATCAAGAATATATATACTTTATGGGGTCGGAGATGCCTCCTTCACTGCGTTGCAAACATCTGGTCAAAATTATAATACCCGCTGTAAGGGTATTAAAAATCATTTGATTGATCATATTTCAACCAGTTCAACCATCTTTTTTGATGACTACTTCGGGCATATCAAAGTTTAACTAATAAATCCTAATAATCCTTTAAGTAGACTACATCTAATTTTGAATATTTTTGAGACAATTCGGTAAACTTTAAAGTGGAGGGTCTTTTAAACTTAAATTCTGATTTTATAAAAATCATTTCGTTTTAATCTCTCAACAATTTCCTATAAGATGTGTAGATTCAAAATATTTACTTTGCAACGTCGTTTGTTCTAAAGTCCCACTGTGCGACGTCGACTGCGTACTTGAGTAGGTGGTTGCTGCTCTCTCGCGCGCTCTCGCTCGCTCTCTCTCTCTCCCTCTCTCTCTTATCAGCAGGCGAGACCGGCATTTGCTCGCTCTCTCTGTCGGTCAGCGAGGGTTGTTTGTGCTCTTTGGGGGTTCGCTAACGGGTTCTTGGAGCCCTGCGCTGCCATTGGACGCCGCCTCCTGCAAGCCGGCTACCTATCACAGGTGCTCGAAGGCTCCCCCGCAGTTATCGAGGGTGGCTCTGTTGGCACTGTTGGCTCTGTTATCCCGCTGTTAGCGGCGAGGGCGCCACCTGTAAGCGCTGCGTAGGCGCACCTGTCCGAAGGTGGAGCTTCAAATAGTTTAGCGTTCCCATTCCCAAAGGCAACCCTCCCCTCCCCCCGGCAAAAGGAACAACCGTGCATCCTTTCCATGCCAATTCGATCCGATGCGATTCGTTTCGATGCTGATGATGCAACCCTTTTTCGCGTACAGTGAGCCCTCCGTAGTATGCTACTATTTTCTTCGGAGTATTTTTAAATTCAACTATTAACTATTTCGGATTCAGTTCATAAAAGATATAACTACGGTCCGTGAGAAATATAAAAGAATAAAATCATTTCACAGTTAATGTAACTGCACTATTCTCTATTCGATTTCGAATCAATTTTTTGATTTGTTATATTTTTACAGAATATGCCGTTGGGATACTAACTTATTATAGTTTAGTTTATTTATTATTTCTTAAACATCTTAATAAAATTGTTAAAATTGTCTCCGTGTTGAGATCCTTTTTCATTATTTTTAAAGTCATATGTAAATACATGCTTATAAGCGCTCTTCTTAGACAAAAAAGGGACAATAATTCGCATCGATTACTGATGAGGAAAATGATAAATTTCGCTACCCGGCCTCTGTCGGCACACAGACATGTTTACATGGTAAATAGTTATTTTTTAGTCGTAGCTATTTGTTATGCAATATAAAAAAATTGTCTATTAAAATATTTTAAATATATACGTACATAAATAAATAATTTAAATATATACATAGATAAATAAATTATTTAAAATACTTTTATGATTCCAAGTCCTGCCAAAAGACAACCAAAATACCTACGTGGTATAAATACCTTTCTAAGCTCACATATCCTAGACTAAATTATAGAAATCTATACACATATTAGCCCAGATTTGTGGCGGTTCATTCATCTGAGCACACACTGTATATATATTTGCAGCAGTCGCGTTACTAATTCCGCTGTTATTGCCCAAGAAGAATAATAATATCACCAACAACCGCACAATGAATTAACTGCATAAATAATTCCCCGAAACGGAATGGTGGGGGGAGACTGGGACGGAGACCCACCCCACCAAAGGCCAAAGGGGTGCATCCCTTGTCCGCGACGAGAGACAGGAGCAGGAGCTTCTCTACTGGTGGCACAGCACAACAGTTCTTAACTCCACGGAAAGGGCGCAGGAAAGGGGCAGGGTGCTGGGCATTATTCATACATAAAAAGCCAATTAAAAATTTATAATAAACCCCGCGTCAAGCTGCCGGTTGCATCAACCCCAAAAAGAGGCTGAAAATAAAAAGAATTAAATATCGCACAGGGCAGGCAGGCGAGGAACAGTGGTGTAAATCACTGAAGACAGTGAAGTTGAGGAATTCGAACTGAGAGAATTAGAATAGGGAAGCCTGGAATTATAATCAATTGATAACTTCGTTTAATTTTTAATTTAAGTTAATTTATTAACTATTTTAATTCATTTTTTTTATCAACTCAGGCACAGTGGTCAGAAAATAGTTAAAAAGAGGAGTTAGAGAATTCGATCAGAGTGATCTTCAGAATAGGATAGCCTGGAATTTGGAAATTCACTTTGTAAGAGTAGAAACTATTGATAACTTCGATTAAATTTTAATTTCAGTTCATCAACTAACAATTTTAATTGATTCCCGATCAACTGCACAATGGTTATAAAGCAGTTAACACGGGGGAGCCAAGGAATTCGATAAGAGAGAACTTTTAAAGAGGGAAGTTTGAGCTTTAAAATTTTCGAATAAATTTTAATTTGAGTTCATCAACTAACAATTTTAATTGATTTTCCGATTAACTGCACAGTGGTTATAAATCAGTTAACACGGAATTCGATAAGAGAGAACTTTCAAAGAGGGAAGTTTGAGTTTTACAAAAAAAATCGGCTGTATTTTCGGAATAATAAATAATAATAATTTACTTATTTGGGGTCTGAGTTCCATTCAAAATTAAAAACCTTAGCTTAAACATAAATATCTATGAAAACTACCCTGCTGAGATGGATAGATCTCCCCACTTATGTATCTTTCTGCGGGATCCACCATTCGGTGCCCACTGTGACGCGGCATGTGGAAGTGACCAGTGGAGGTGGGCGTTCCAGTTCGAGCGATCGAAGGGGGAGTATCGCACGCACCTAGCGCTAAATTAGATGTAAAATAATGAACATTTCAATTAAAATAATTAATATTATGGTGCACTCAGAGCTCGAGAGTGGGAGGGGGATGGTGAGGGACACACTAAGCACTCAATTAACCATTTTAATGTTTATGGATCAGGTTAGCCTGAAGGATGTGCTGCGGGGGTGGGATGCTGAATGCTGGATGCTGGAGATGCTGTGCTTTTTAATTATAATTAAACATGCGAGCAACCGAATGTGGAAAGAGCAGCTGGGGGACAGGGGGTGGCGAGTGGCTGGTGGTTGAATGGCTCGCTTCTAAGTTCTCTCTTTCGCTCTGCTCAGGACATAATCACTTAGCCGCGTGCAGAGCCACATTTAAAATTAATTCTGCTCAAGTGCGTTTCTTCGAAAGAGACACAACAAAAAAAAAAAAGCACGTGGCACACGGGGGGATGTACAGGGTGTTGCCCCCGTTTACCGTTGGAATACATATTCGCGAGCGAAACAAATTGCACGCTAATTGCTCATGTTCAATTAAAAGCAACGACGACGGTCCCGGCGAACTCCAAAACGAAGGCCAAGCTCACACCACGCACCCAACTCTCCAATCCCCCCCCACACACACACCAGAAATTTCACCTAAGCCCGGTTCCGGGCAGTGATGCCAATCCAGCCACAGCAGGCCATCAAAGTGGCCTCAAAGAGCTTACATAATTGATGGTTTCAAATAATCATAATAATAAAATATTTAACCTTTTTAGAGAGAGAAAATTGTCACGAAAAGGCCTACCAGGTCTTAGAAATAGCTATTTAGAATACCTCTAAATTATTATATAAAAATTATTTTTAGAAATTTTAGGAGGAACATTTTTTTTCTAGAGGTGTCAATTAATTAGGCTCAAACCACCTACCCAACTACTCCCTATGGTAAGCGAACGCCGAACCACTGGGCACACTATTATGTAATTTGCGGCTATGACACTGTATTGCGATTGTTAATAGTAAGAGATTTTATTAGAGGAAATTTAGAGAATATGTAGTACGATAAAATACAAAAAACTACTCCTTGCATGGGTATATACTTGACTGACCCTATGGTAAGCGAACGCCGAACCACTGCCACACTATTATGTAATTTGCGGCTATGACAATGTATTGCGATTGTTAATAATAAGATTATTAGAGGAAGTTTTTGAGAAAATGTAGTACGATAAAATACAAAAAATATCACCCTTATGCTCTCTCTAATATGGTTTTTTGGTTTTTGTTTATCATTTTAGTCGTTGTGATCGTAGTCGGATTACAAAAAAATCTAAACAAAACAACACATATGTTCTATAGTTGTCTCTTATTACTTTCGAATGAAAACTGTAAATAATACAGTGTCATAGGAGTAATCCGATTGGCAACGTAAATAGAAATGGGTTCCTAGTAAGTACTGCTTACACCAGCTACGAACAAGTGCCCATTACTGGAGGGCACATACATACATGAGATAAGTACTTTAAACTGTATACTATTAAATATTGCAAAATCTGAAAAAAAATAGTAATTTAATTGAATTTAATTTAAATCTACAAGTATGGGATATAACATTTTTGAAAACATGTTAAAATAGAAAAGAAATGAGGGGATAAAATACAACGAGAAAGAAAGCTAACTTCGGTAAACCGAAGTTGGTATACCCTTGCAGTCTGCAATTGGATCATTGAAAATCGAACCATTTTAGTAATGTTAAAAAATTATCAAATTTTGCAAATTTTACATTTTACATGTAGAATTTTACATTTTTATATAAATCGACCAATCGCTTCTATGGCAGCTATATGATATAGTTGTCCGATCTTAAAAAAATGAAAACCGTAATTCTAGAACCATAAAAAATTTCTATATCTCAAAATTTATAGAAATACGTTTAAAAACAGAGAAGTTAAAATTTTGTTTACATTAATTTCGCCATCATTCCTATGGCAGCTATAGGATATAGTAGTCCGATTTCGGCCGTTCCGACATACATATATACTGCGTGCTAAAGAAATAAGACTATGTCGAAAATTTCAGCACGATAGCTCAAAAACTGAGAGACTAATTCGCGTAGAAACCGACAGACGGACAGACGGACAGACAGACGGACAGACAGACGGACAGGCAGACGGACAGACAGACGGACATGGCTAGATCGACTCTGCTGGTGATGCTGATCAAGAATATATATACTTTATGGGTCAAATATCATGGCAAAATTATAATACCCTCTGCAGGGGTATAAAAAGCTATGATGGCATCGTTGATCACCTCAGGTCGCCGCCACTGCTCTTCTTCGGCTTCGGAATTTGGCACACACACTCGCGCGGACTCGCACACATTGACAGCTTTCCCACAAGAGCGGGTCAGAGTGAGACCTGTGAACTGAGCGAGGGGGAGAGAGAGAGAGAGGAAGAGAGAGAGAGAGAGAGGGAGAGGTGGTTGGTTGGCAATGCTTTTTGTTTTGGTTTTGATCCTTTGCGCAAATAATTGCCTAATTGTCTCTGGTCCGCTCGCTCACCGCCTCACTCTGCGTGCCGTCTCTGTCAGTGGCACGCATTGTTGCTGCATTCGGGGGAAGGGGAGAAAGGGCAAGGGGATGGGATGTGGCAATGTGGAAATGGCATCGCATATTTCTTACGCAAATCCATTTCCATCTATTAATTGGCAGCCCTCGGCAGCTGCTCCTTCTGAATGTGATTCGGCCACGGAATCCTGCTCCTGCCGCAGGACCATCGTTCCTTTTTTACACAATTAAGCGCTTGTGCAAATAAAAAATGAGCACAGCTCACTCCCGTTTACGGTTACCCCACTCCCCCGATAGCCGATACCAGATACCCGATTCCCCCCCCTCCTTTAACTGAGCTGCGGTTCGATTTGCATACACACACACACACACATCCTGTGGCAGGACTCGGACTCGGAATGCGGTTATCGATTGCCTCTGACATTTCCAGACGGGATTACGTCTCCCATGTCCATATCCATTTCCATTTCCCAGGCTGTCTTGATTTGTCTTTAACATTATTTTTGTCTTCGTTTGCATGGAAAAATACCTTTCCAATTACAAAAAAAAAAAAAAAAAAAAAAAAAAAAAAAAAAAAAAACAAGGCAGAAAGCTAATTTCGAAGCCGAAATTTATAGACCCTTGCAGATAATAATACAAATAAAATAAAAGGATCATATATTAAGTTTTAGTTTAAATTTTATTTAAAAACAACGAAAATCGTCAAAATTTACCCGTTCGTACCGATCGTTCCTATGGCAGCTACATATATTTTACTAGGGTGTATACCAAATATACTAAAGTGAAAATACTAGAAAGTATATCTTTTATACTCTAAGGTATAAAATTTATACCGTCGAAAGTATAAAATCAATAAGATCTTATTAAGAAATTTTTAATACTTAAAAGTATACAATTCATGTAACAATCGTATCGATTCTATGACGATTTTTTTTTTGGGTGTAATGGGAATAGAAAGAAGACTATATGCCCCCCATAGGGGTCGGGGCCTTCAATGTGTTGCCAATATTATAACAAAATTATAATACTCTGCAAGGGTATAAAAGTGATCGTCGCAACATTAATAAATAATGGCCTCCCTTTTATAAGACCAATTATCTCTCTCTTTCTCTTATTATACCCTTTCGAAAGATATTATACTTTTTGTATGCAGTTCCTCCTTTTTGCAACCCTGAGGTATTGAGCGTCATTAGATAACACGATCTAGACATTTCTGTGCACAGATTATACACTCTCCTTTTATGAGCTATGTGGTTAAGACTTTAAGTATAACCTTCATTCCTTGCAGTTACTATAAAAGTCGGAATTGGGATCATGAATACTTTATAGTTGTTATAGAAAGGATTATAAGAAACGATCATAACCTTTTTATTTTTGCGACTTGGTCTTTTTTAATATGTTAGGAATATCCTAGAAATATCCAACCACATTGAATGACTATATCTTATAGTTACTATGAAAAAGATAGTACTAAAAGGGTATTCAAACTGTGGCTTCTCCTCGACTTTGGCACGTTTCGCACGCCTCTCTCTTTGGGTTGACTGCAAATTGTTATTGCAATTATTATTGCCGGCTTGTTGTCAACATATTGATAAAAGCCCGCCCCCTTTTGCAGAGCTGCCTTCAATATTATATGTATTTATGCAAGGGGCAAGGCAAGGCGAGGAGAACGCTCGCTAAAGAGCCGAGGCATAACGGTAATGTTATTGGGCCAAGGACATTGGCTGATTGCATGGCATTGTCAGCGACGTCATCGCAGTATCGAATTACCGATTTTGACACATCCAATTTACGGTCCGTGACAATTGCATTTTAAAGTCCAGCGAACCCGAATCTAACTCGAACTGAGCAGGGAAAAAATCGAATATCAGAAGCAGAGCATATCGAAGGTGACGAAATAGCCGCGGGTTGGGGACTGAAGAATGAATTTTATGATGAAATATGCTAGAAATATTTAAACTTATCACTTAAATTGGGTAATTTCTTCGAAATGAATATTTAGATAATATCTGACAAATATTTTAGGAGCCTATATCCAGAAAAATGCTTAATAGACAAACTTAGAATTTTTTTAGTTGCATTTGCTTAAGTAAAAAATATAATAAAGTGGCGAGATATAAAAATAAAAACAAATGTTGCATAAAAAATAGCTATTTAACTATAAAAGCTGTACTGTTGCGTTGTTTACGTTTTGTGCATACTGTGCGTGTGCCAGCAGAGGCTGGGCGGAGAAATTGACTGCAAAAAATCCAATATTACCCCATCTATGATTTTGTTTTGATTTTTTTTTTAAAGGTTTCATCAAACTAGTAAATATTTATGTCTGGCATACACTTCTCTGTTTAGATAAAAAATTAAGAATAAAAATCACAAAAAGTACCATTTGGCTTTATAACACCACCTTAGAGAATAAAAAAAGTATGCTGGACTGCGAGATACCCGGTACTCAGCTTGTCAGGGCTGTGGGCACCCCTGCTGTACAGGTATGGTAAAGATTACACTTTAAAGTAAAAACTAATAGGTAAGTTTCAAAAAGCATCACATACCAAGCAGGTATCACAGATCAGTAAATATATAAATTAATAAATTAAAGCAAATTAATATAAATACTCTTTGGTATATGAACATTTCGCCGTATTTATTTCTTTGCCATGCAATCTGACTTGAACCAAACACTTTTAACCCCGGGGCGAGACCAAAGCCCCCTGTGAACCCAAACTGCTTTGGCCAGAAGCGGCGACAGTTGCTCCGCTTGATAAATGAGACGGCGCCGCCTACGTCAAGCAGGCGTCAAGGGTTGTCGCCTTCTGCAGTTTGCGGTGCGCCGCAATGCCGATCAAACGCGATAAACGCTGAAAACGTTGGGAACGCTCAAATCGCCGAGGAGGCGGAGGCGGTTAGGTTACGTGGCTGTGGTTGACAGTGCCACCGGTGGCGAGTCAAAATTAATTAGAATTTTTCAACGGACTGCAAGACCTAGGGGATGTCCTAAACTCCACATCCAGGGTACTTTCAGGCGAAAGCGGCAAATTGAAATCAGTACAAAACAGTAAAGTACAAAATAAGAGCGATCATTAATCATCGGGCCGAAAAGGGTTGACAAGCTGTGCACTCTCTGCGACTGCGACAGGGTTGCTTCTGTTTCTGTTTTCAGTTCCGGATTCTTCCGCTCCTTGACCGGAGTCACATCCGCTAAAAAACAAAAAAGAAAAAACGAAAACAATAGTGTACGGAAGGGGTTGCGTAACCCTTAATGCACTTAATGCATTAAATAGATCTACTCTGGCAGGCCTTGAGAGACTAACATTAGGCAATATTGACCGAGTTGACATTAAACATATTGCAAGTACGGATGATTACGAAAATCAAGCAGGACCTCAAGGGACGTTATTAGGAGTCGAATTAGTTAACAACGAATATTTGCAGCCTAAAATTTTAACATTTTTATATCTTTTAGTTTCCCATTATTCAAATTAAGAGCTTAACAGCGATATAATTTCACAAAGTAATAAATACTAACAAGTAAGAAAACTAACTTCGAATAAAACAAGAAAGAAAGCTAGCTTCGGTAAACCGAAGTTTGTTTACCCTTGCAGTCTGCAGTTGGATCATTGAAAATCTATCCATTTTAGTAATGTTGAAAAAATATCAAATTTTATAAATTTTGTAAATTGTACATTTCGATAGCTTAAAAACTGAGACATTTGAATTTTACAATAGTAACGATAACCAAAATAAATTACAAATAATTCAAGTTTTTGTTTAAAATTCAAATGGAAAAAATGAACAAAAAATCCATGTAAGAAGTTACCTATATGGGATCATTGCTATTCATTTTGATGAGATAGCGAATTTTCGGATATACGTGTTGTATACCAAAAGGTAAGCAGCAATCTCAAGGGCAATCTCAAGGGCTATCGGTTTGAAGTGACAATCAAAATCGTAAGAGCCATTAAAAAAAAAATTTTAATCCTAAAAAAATTTTTTTTAATTCTAAATTGTAATATTTCGATAAATTTTGTCGAGGCAAAGTAAATATCATATTAAAATACCTTTTCAACGACATATACCACGTTTCTGTAACTTTAGTAGTTCAAAAGTTACATAATTTTTTTGCTATTTTTATTATTGGCATAATTATGCCAAGGCAAAGCTATTAGCATTTCAAAGTACCTTTTTAACGACAGATGTACGTATAGCACGTTTCTGTAGCTTTAGTCGTTTAAAAGTTATTGGCGCGGGACATCTAGCTTTTTTAGCTTTTTTCCCGCCAAAACAAAAGAGTGGAAGAGCAAAAGTTGTTCAGCTGATAAATAAAATAAAAGTGGTTCCAGGACTCTAATACAAAAAAATCGACAGACAGACACACACTCAAACAACAGGACACACATTTCGGAAAGGCCGTTAAAATCTTGCCTATTGAATATATTTTGAACGGAATATCGGATCGAGATGATTGAGGTGTCATTCGACGCGTATTTGAAGCTTGATCACAACAACATTACAAATTTGGGGATTTTTACTCCACCGGTTCCAACAACTCAAATTGTCAAAATTTTTAATTTCGCACTTTCACTCCCATTTTTCCTGAACTAATTCGTTTTTTAAAAATCTTAGTAAGCAGTTTCAAAGAGGTTTACAATACCTTTCGATCAAGATATAAATGGTTCTGATCGGACTATCGTAGCAGATTTTTCCCGCAGTCTCGGTGCTCATCGTCACTACGTGGACTGCCGTCCACAGTGATATTACGAAAAGTATGAAAAACAAGTGTATTTTACCAAAAGTACAGTTTATTAAACTTTTACAGAATTTAAATATTAAGGAACAATCCAGAGCCAAGAGTTGAATGCGTTTTGTGTGAGTTTAAGGATATTCCTGTGGTAATATCTGGGCCCCCACTTAGTTGCTGGGTGGCGAACTCTCCGCCGTTGATGCAGTCGATGGCTCCTCCAGGTACGACGAATCCTCCTCCTCCCCCTCCCCCTCCCCCTCCCCATCCAGCGTCACTCCCAGCTGCTCCTCTACCCCATCCGCCTCCGAATCCTCCTCGGCGAGCAACAGTTGCATGGCCTGGACGCCGCTTCCGCTGAACATCTCCGCGAGCGCCCGTGCATTGCTCTGCTCCCGCATCAGCTGCACGATTGCGTCTTCCGTGACGCACGGATCCCCGAGGAGCGTTGAGCGCAGCTTCTTTAAGGATCGACGACTGCGACGTCGTTGCCGGGCCTCACCGTCGTCGTCGTCATTCTCACCCTCGACCAGGAGCTGCACGGCCTTCTGGACGTTGTTGCTGCTGCGCGCCAGCGACAAGCGCGCCTCGCTTTCCGGATACCCCATGGCGGTGATTAGCTTCACCAGACGCTCCGTTTCCGTGGCATCCGCTGCCACAGCCACTGCGGCCGCCTCGGCCGGAGATCCAGCTCCAGCTGCAGGCGGGGATGTTGTTGTTTGGGTTTGCGGCATTTTACGATGGTTTTCTTGTACGATTTTTCTGCAAATTTTAGCGAGCTTTACTTTGATCTAGTTCTTTTCGATATTGAAACAGCTGTTCGGTGCCTTATGCGCTCTTCCTTTTGCACCCTTATCCTCGCTCTCTCAGCTGCCAAGGCACCTCGAGAGCAGAAGAGAGAGAGAGAGATCAGCTGATTTGTGGCTTTGCTTTTACTCCCTTTCAGAGGCGTAGCCTGGCATCAGGGGGGATCGAAACTGAACAATAGAAACAAAATAAAAGTAAATAAACAGAATTAATTAAAAATCAAAATATGTAAACATAACAAATTTTAAGGGTTCGCTTTATATTAAAAATAATCTAATGCAACACAACATTACAATAAATCAAATAAAGATAGTCTAGGGAAATAGGATGGTTAGGAAAATAATGTTCTTGGATTTATGTTTTGTGCACTTGGCTATTTCTCGGAGTATCATCAATATCGATTACACTAAGTTGTGCTTCCTGATGGTATAAATTTCGGAGAAAAACCAATAAACTAAGCCAAAAAAAAGAAAAACAGAAAAAAAGAAAACACAATTACAAACGGCCGAGCAAATATAGTATGTATGCAGGAATAACGGGTCCCACAGCTGCTGCCCAGGCCGACTTTGACTTCTATTTATGCGTTGCACAATTTTAAATAATCACCCCATTGGGAAATCTCGAGCAAAATACCCTTTCATTCGCCGCCCCCGCCACCAGGATCCCGGAGCCAGCCCGTGTTATTTACACTGATTTATTGCCATTTTCTTTGGGCTTGTTCTGCTGCGGCTGTTGCTGTTTCTGTTTCTGTTTCTGTTTTTTGGTCACTCTTTGTTTGCAGAGCGGAAAGGAAGGACACAAACAAGTGGCCCGTAAAAAACATTGCCAAACCCTCATCTATCACAATTTCTTGGCCGCTCCCAGGCTCTTACATTTTTGGGTTTAAAAACGCATTATTTGGCTCTTTCGGTAATTGAAGTTTTTAGTTTTCATTAGCCGACCGTCGTCGTCGGACAGGGGTCCCAGAAAGGCAGAAAGGGGCCGACAAGGGACGACACGGGCACAGATTGCAGGCCAAAGATAAATTGCACATTTAAATTAACCCATTAACGACTCCCAGGGACTCTCGATTGTGGGACTGCCAACATGGCTACGAAATCCATAATTATAACCTTTTTTAAAAGTAGGACTCGGGACATATTAGTGGGTGAATTTGATTTTTTGTATGCATATTAAACAAGAAAGAAAGCTAACTTCGGTAAACCGAAGTTTGTATACCCTTGCAGTCTGCAATTGGATCATTGAAAATAAATCCATTTCAGTAGTGTTGAAAAAATATCGAATTTTTTACAATCTACATTTTACATGTAGAATCTTACATTTTCATATAAATCGAACGATCGCTTCTATGGCAGCTATATGATATAGTGGTCCGATCTTGAATGAAATTAAAACCGTAATTCTAGAACCATAAAAAACTGCTATATCTCAAAATTTATAGAAATACGTTGAAAAACAGAGAATTTAAAATTTATTTTTACATTAATTTCGCCATCATTCCTATGGCAGCTATAGGATAGTAGTCTGATTCCGGTCGTTCCGACATACATATATACTGCGCGCTAAAGAAATAAGACTATGCTGAAAATTTCAGCTCGATAGCTCAAAAACTGAGAGACTAGTTCGTGTAGAAACCGACAGACGGACAGACGGACATGGCTAGATCGACTCGGCTGGTGATGCTGATCAAGAATATATATACTTTATGGGGTCGGAGATGCCTCCTTCACTGCGTTGCAAACATCTGGTCAAAATTATAATACCCTCTGCAAGGGTATAAAAAGGTCTTTATATTATAGTATACCAAGTTTAAGCAAGATACAGTAAAACCTCATGTAGTTATATATAGGTTGTTTTAGGGATAAGCATAAACCAGATCATCTTTGTCTCTTAATTATAAGCCTTTTAACAATAACTTCATTCTAAACACATAAATAATAACAGCATATATGTTATTGATTTTTAGTATGCATATTGCAAGTCTATTTATATTATAGTATCCCAAGTTTAAGCAACATATCCCAATATCCCTTATAGTTACAAGTTCTTTTAACGATAGGTATTAGCCAGATCATAAAATTAAGTGATTTTTTTGTTTTATAATTAGAACCTTTTAAAAAACAACTTCATTCTGAAAATATTAGAACATAATAGTAATGAAACGTATTTATTTTTAGTACGCATATAGAAAAGTCTTTTATGTTAAATGATATCCTTATACCAGTCCAAGTCTGTCAACAGTATAAGCCAGCTAATCGTAATGACTTTTGATTCCTTTATTCTCCCTTATCAGGATATCAGGAATCCAGAATCCAGAGAACTAGGGCTACCAATTTCCGGGGTTAAAAAGTGTATAATATTTGAAAATGACTTCGGCCATATACAATAGAGCCAATAAAAGCGAAATGGCATCGGCAGCGTTGTAAGCTGATACATTTGTGCGGATTGCCTTCGTCAATTTTAAAGCGGAAATGAAAAGTCCCCTTCCCTGAATTTTGAGTTTCAGTTTCTGTTCCAAACTTTTCCCACCGCGCGCTGAAAAGCGCTTGAAATATGTGCGAAACGCGTGTGCGAAGTGCTCAAAGAACTCGATACTTATCGGGTCGAAGTCGAGGAATTGGGATTGTTCGGTTCGATCCTCCTAACAAACGGCAAAATCACTTAACACACCGTTAACACCCACATTAGTTGTACTCCGCCGCACACTCGCACACACACACACACATCCCATCTCCCTTGCTCGGGTCCTGCGTTCCACTTACCGCCAGAGTTTCAATTACTTTTACCAGCCACCACCTAAGGATCTGAGGCAGCACCGCGATTCATAATCGAATTAAATGCATTTGCCCGAGGGTAGAGGAGAGAGGTAAGAGGGCAGCGGGAGCGGCTAAATCGAAAAAGTCATTAAAAACGCAGGGAAAACGATTGCACGCAAATTTACTGGTCCCGCTCGCTGTCTTTGTTCCTATTCCAAAATCCCCTTCTTTCTGGCCAGCCGATGCTGCACAGTTGAGGGTAGAACAATAGAGCCCGGGATCGTTAAATAATAATTAGTTTGACAGGACCAAGTTTTTATTTTTCTTGTACATTCCTTTTTTTCGAACCATCTGAAATTATCTTTTTAAACAGTAATATGTTAGAACTGCATTTGTGTTTGGAAGAATTTGAAGGTAGAGCTAGATTTGAGAATAAAAAAAACTTAAGAAAATAAAATATATAAATGAAATTCTTGCTATATTACATAAAAAATGGTTATGACTAAAAGAATAACTATTTATTTAACGCAAAAAAAGGCAGAGGTTACAAAAGATTTGTATACAAATACAGGTTATTTTAAAAAAATATTAGTCTTAACAATTTCCAATTTAAATTTAAAGTTGAATCATTTTTACTGTAGCCCGACATTCAGAAAGTAATATTTTTGGTATTAACTTTAATAGCAGACGATGTAAATGTTGTTAAAAATCTGTTGAATACCTTTATAATCAGTATTATTACAGAATTTTATTATATTTATTTATACAGCATATTAGTTTTCAGTATTAGTATTAAGTTCGACCCTATTTGCGTTCCTGTTGCTGTTGGGCATCGCAGACTCGCTCACAACCACACATGAGCTGGTCGAACTATGAATGGAATTGGCAATGAAATCGCACACGTGGCGATTCCTCTGGTCACCCGCGATAAGCAACTGCTGCCGCGTGTCCTTGCCCCCTCCCCCAGCTGGAGGAGAGATACAATCGATGGACGGATGGATGGATGAGGTGTCGTGTGTTTATGACTCCCAAATCCGAGCCAGATTCATTTCCATCGAGCGATAATCGTTATTAATATTATTAGTGCTCGAAGCTTAAAGGAAACAGTAGCCACGGGGATAGATGTGGTTGTTGTATATGGTCAGGTACAGGAGAATATGATATAATTATATGAGAAAGCTGATTTCTCACCCCTCTTGAGATGGGGTATCTCCTTCTTCGGTGAACCTGGGCGCTGAACTGTGAATTGGAAAATTGAAGCTTAGTTCGCCAGCTAGATGGCCGGATTCGAAAGGGATTTGCGCATATTAGAGATAAAAGCCTCAAACCGAATCCGAGCTGAATTTATAGACTCTGTAGTTCCTTCGCTAAATATTTGACCAGAAACTGACCAGGGGTAGCTCACTCACTCCCACACGAACACCACAATCCCTCTAGCCATAAATATTCATACAAATTAACTTTGTGATCGGCTGCACTGGAAAATGGCAGCCGAGCTTAGCAAATCACAGATTTATGGGCCAATCCATCAATGCCAATGCAACCGCTGCGTCTGACGGTCGATTTTAAAAGGGACCTCTCGGCGACACTGGGCTCTCTCTGCACCACCAAACCAAACGAAACCAAAACCAAACGAGTCCACCACTCCTAATCGCTTCCCACGATCGCGAGCATTTCCATATGTAAAGTTGCGCCTTCATTAATCCGTAAATTAGAAGCATTGAATGATATCAGGCCCTCCCCGGTCCTCCACTCCACTCCACGCCACTCCACTCCACCGTGCTGAAGTGCACCCTCTCCGCGCTGTGCATTCCCCCGAAACAAATCACTGCACACACGAGGATGGGCAGCACACGGGTTCGCCGGGTTCGTCGGGTTCGCGGCCAACTACCAAGGGGAAACCTCGAAATCCTAGCCCAACACATAAGCCACTGCAATCCCACCACCATCGCCTCAAAGGGAGATCAGGGCCATACTCGGCACAGTGGAACGCATATCTTATAAGTATGTACAGACCTGTTGGTTAGAAAATATACATCAACTACAATTTTTGTGTTCAAAATCACACCACAAAATCATCCCATTTTTTTTAATTTAGGGTTAAAAATTTTTATTTTTTTAAACTAACCAATCTAATCAAGACCAAAGTACATGAAATTCAGATACCTTAATTGATTTCGATTTAATGTGGAATATTTACTGGGCCTATGCCATAACGTAGGAAATGTGTGCTATATAATCTAAATAAAATCAGGGAGAGTTTTAAATTTTTCCCATCATCTAAGGGACATCGTATTAAGTTTACTTCACTTTTTACGAGGGGTTATAAATGTTATTATATGTCAACCAGTTACTAAACCTGCCTTAAAAATCATCAGTTACCAAGCTACTTGTTAAAAGTCAGCTTAAACCAGTAGTGATTTTTATAGCCCATTACCTATGGTTGTTAAAAAGCTCTGAGGAAATTGCCAACAATGATTTATTATAATAGAACTATGCCAGAATTTAGAATGGCAAAATTTAATTTTTGTTTCATATTACAACAGCGAGGATTTAGGTTTGTAAGAATTGTACGGTTGAAAAAAATTTGGATTTCTTTATTTAATTATTTTTTAAATATTGGAAATGTAATCCCCTTTCCGTTCTGGCAGCCAATAAAGTTAACATAAGTTATAATTACATATTACATAAAACAACGTCTAGTCCTTCGAGCCGGATGTTTTAAAATGTTTTCCATCGTTTTGTGGTCACTGTGCGACCTCGTCGCAACCTTCAACGTCATCACACTGACATGTCAGCGGCAGCAGGGCGACAGCAACAACAAATTGTTGGACAATCGTTGAAACGAAATGAAATTTCATATTAAAACTGTATTAGCCGACAGAGATCTGTGGCGGTGCCTGTCAGAATCAGAATCTGAAACAAAATCAGCGTTTCGTTGGGTCATTTGAATGAGGAGCGGCGACCTTAGGCCTGGGCACCATCGCCCATCACCATCCACCCCCCCTGTCTACACCCATGGCACCTTGCCATTAAATTGCACGCACTGAAGCATGAGAAATGCGGGGAGGACCTCAATCAGGACTCAATTCGAGTGTAAAAACGAGGCGATGAGCAGTCGCGAACCGTTTGACATTTCTCCGCTGTGCATAATTAAATTAAGAGATGCCAAAACCAGTACACAGTGCCAAAAAGCTCTTAGCTTGGCTCTTATGTTTGTAAATATTACTTTTAGATTAATATTGAAAAAAATGTATGAAGGAATTGGTCATAATTACCAATTGGATAAGCTTGTAGTACAGAAAATGAGTCCATTTTGATTTCATTAAGTATATATTTTTTTGATTTGGTGCTAATTTATTTAAGATAAAAAAGTTTTTGGTTTTGACCTTAACAAGTAAGAAGCAACAAGCGAATGCACTCGACTGTGCGATACCCGGTACCCAAAGCATTGCAGTTTCTTTCAAAGGCTTAACCTTAGAAATTATTACCCTATCGACTTGCAAAATTAAAGAAAATATAAATATATAATATAACATAATATTTATTGTCAATCAAACAATCTTGGGTCCTATATGGGTTTAAAAACACAACCAAAATATTAATATTAAAATATATATTATACACATATGTAAATACATATGTATATGGGTTATTCTCCAGAAAGGTCAACTTTTGCCAAAAAGTTGAAAACTAAAATATTTTTTTTCAGTTTTATTTGCTTACATAAAATAAAGTATATTTTTTTGTTCTAAAGATGAGTGAAAGCAACGAAGCGAAAATTGAATTTTCATTTAAAATAAATACACCTTTTTATGTGTTACTTTTTTTAAGATAGTTTTTTTTTTAGTTTGTGACGAAAGTTGAAAAAGTAAAATGATTTTACATATACTAAAAATCATTTAAGTAAAAAAATAAATATAATGGAAAAAAAGTTTCGCGAGAGACATGTAGCGTGCGACAGTGATTCAAAATAAATGTAAAAAAAAAACTTCTTAATATATTATCGAGAAATATTAATAGGTAACATTTTAAAATTAACTGCACTAAATTCTTCGTTAAGGTTTGGCTGAAATCAGTGTTTGAACAGGCTTTCGAGAAAGCGACTTTTGTCTGAGTCGCGTGCGAATGCCTTAGTTTATTACGATTATCTTGAAAAGGAAATTTGGCCCAAAATCCATAGAGCTACAAGTTTCGCTTTTTGTCAAAATAAAAAAATCTTTGCACTTGTTTTTTCACTACGAATGTCACATTCGACATCAGAGAATTACCCATAAATATAAAATCAAAATATTAATATTAAATATTATCACTGGTTTCACGTACATATATCTGAGGTATTAATTGTTTACAAAATCAATATTTTACTGAACCTCTAAAATGTGATCGTAAATACTTTAATTTTTGTATTTTTTTAGAATAGTTAAAAAATTGTAAGATAAAAAAATATTTATATTCATAAAACTATCAAAGCCACAGCGTTTAATGGCTATATATAATAATAACTGTCACATTTACATTTACCTTATAAAGAGATTTAAATAAATACATTGCGCCCAAAAAACTTTATTAGTTTTTTTTTTTCAAAATTTAAATGTATTCGAGGTTTTGTTTATTAATTTTTCTATATTAGAAACCACTCTAAAATTAAGTAACTAATATAATAATACAATAAAAAGAGTCGAAGATAACCATCTTCTTACATATTTACATATCTATATCCGAACATGTTTATTCTCTTTAAATAAATTCCTAGATTTGGAAATTGTTTTTTTTTTTTTTTAGATTTCTAAGGCATTTACTCACCTTGAAGCCCACAGGCTCTATCGCGGACGGGACGAGGGCGGCGGGATTTAGCTCGATGTTGATGTTGTTTGGCTCCATGATCAGGCCCAGGCTCTGCAGGTTGCAGGCCTGCGGCAGCTGGAGCGTGGGCGTGGGCACCTTGAGGACGGCCACGGTGCAGTCGACGCCCGGCGTCGTCACCGTTGCCGTCGCCGTCGCGGGCAGCGTCTCCGGCATTCTGTCCAGCGCTTCAGACGACGCCTCCCGCTCCTCAGCGCTGCTGCTCCTCCGCCTGCCGGTCCCTATTTTGAAGCCGGTCCCTTTGACTGGACTGATAATTCTGGTCGAGGCTCTGCAATGAATGGGAAGGGCATTTGTAGACTCGATTTAAGGGTGAGTTTCCTAATGATATTTATATTTATAGTCTGTTTCTGGATTAACCTCTATAAAACCTGGAATAATGGATACTCTGAGCCGTTCCTAATGAATCTGCAGCAGGCTCCTCAAATTTGATATCCCAAAACTAAAATCATACTTTAAGTTATCTCCGTGAAGATAAAATAAAATAAAAAAAATAAATTCAAATTTGATAACTTATTTCATATCACTTTGAGACCGCGGTGTTCTTAAAATGAGAAATTTTGCCTTCCAAATATAAGTACTTTTATTACTTCAGTTAAAAACTAAATAGTACTTAATTTAAAAACTTTTATGAACTCAATTTCAGAATTTTGTTCATTCAATTTCAAAATATTTTGTACTCAGTTTTAGAATTACACGTACTCCTTAAAAAATTGTAGTAAGAATTGTTCTCAAATGATGTACATTTTGGTCTCAGTTTGAGCATTCAAGTTCTTAAACTTATTTGTGTTCTTAAAAATTGTACTCAAACTGAGTAAAAATCATCTCAAAGTAAGAACAAATGGACTTGGTCATTATTTGGGTACATATTTTCTCATTTTGAGTCAATTTTTCCTTACAAATTTTTTCTGTGCAGATTTCAGAAATATATAACCTAGTGTTGGGTTCCTCATGAGTGAGTGAACAAAAAAGAGTTGTTCACTAAACTGAGTGAGTGAACATGTTCCTTACTATTTGTTCTTTTTTGTTCACTTGCTCTTTTTTGTTTACTTGTTCATTTTTACTCACTTGCTCTTTTTTGCTCACTTGTTCAGATTTGCTCTTTTGCTCACTATTATTCAGTTGTTCTTTTTTGTTTACTTGCTCTTTTTTGCTCACTTGTTCAGTTTTGCTCTCATGCTCATTATTTCTCAGTTGTTGAAATGCAGTGCTCTGCAGTGGTCTGCTTATGAACAGTTAATAAAAAGGAACAGTGAACAAGTGAGCAACTGAGCAATGAGCCGTGAACAAAAGAGCAAGTGAGCAATGAGCAGTGAACAAGTGAACAGATGAGCTATGAGCAGTGAACAAGTGAGCAAATGAGCAATGAGCAATGAACAAGAGAGCAAGTGAGCAATGAGCAGTGAACAAGTGAGCAAAATGAGTGAGTTTACTCTTTTAAAAAAAAAACAAGTGAACATGTTCACTCAAATGAGCAGTATTTACCCAACACTAATATAACACCACAAACACTCTCGTAATTAGCCCCAAAACAAATCAAAAGTTTTCGACGTAAATGCGAGTCGCTTCTGCGTTTATTTGTTTCTTTTTAGCGTTCATTTTGGTATAAGTTGTCCGCACTTATTCCTATGGTTACACTGTAGACCTAAGCATAGTAGCACGCGGCGCCTCCGGTCAGGACACACCAAAAATCAAAAACGTACAAATAGGAAAAAAAATAACTTCAATGCTGGATGGTTCATAAATTAGGAGGAGAGCGCGAGCGGGAGCGGTGTCTGTGTTTTGCTAATATCAGAAGATGTCAATGATCCGCGAGCGCCTAGGCGGCGGCCTGCAGGCGTCGCCGGATCTCGGCGGGCAGCTCCTCCAGCTTGACGTTCGTCTCCTGGCGCGTGGTCACCTCACGCAGCTTCACCAATCCCTGCGCCAGCTCCGCATCGCCAAGGACCACGACCAGGGGGATCTGGTGCTCCTCACAGTGCTGCAGCTGCACCAGCAGCTTGGGGTTCAGCTTGTAAGAGTGCTCCGCCTGCAAAGTACAAGAGGGATTAGAACAAGATCTCACGGGGCGGAAGCCAAGCCCACCTTGATGCCAGCATCCCAGAGCTGGTTCAGAACCTTCAGTCGCTGCTCGTGCAAGCCCTTGTGAGCGGAGGCCACATAGGTCTCGACGTCGCTGGTGCGCAGCTTTAAGCCGCTGGCCGCCGCCCGCGCCTCCAGCACCGAGAAGATGCGCTCCACGCCAATGGAGACGCCCACACAGGGCACCGCCTTGCCGCGTGGATCAAACATGCCAACGAGATTGTCGTAACGACCGCCTCCAGCCACGGATCCCACGGTGGCCGGTTCATTGTTGGCCTGCTGCTCTCCATTCTGTTGTTGCGACGTCTTTGCGGGAGATCCCACGGCAGCGGACTCGCCCTGGAGCACACCCTCGTAGATGACACCAGTGTAGTAGTCCAGGCCACGGGCCAGGCTCAGATCGAACCGGACGCGCTTGTCCAGGCCAAAGAGCGAGCAGTACTTGAGCAGCAGCTGCATGCCCTCCAGACCCTTGACAGCATTGGGCACAGCCTTTAGCTGGGCATCGGCCAGCAGCTGCTCCACCAGCTCGGCGCCGCCGCTCAGTCGCACGTACTCGCCAATGCGATCCGCCGCAGCCTCATCCAGACCCTTCTCCTCCACCATCTCCTTGCGAACATCCGCCCAGGGTGACTGAAAATGTGAAGAAACCTCATATTATTTACTCTCTGGCCACTCCTGGGGATATCCGCACCTTGTCCAGCTTATCCACTGCCGAGCAGATAGTGCGGAAGCTGTCCGCCGGCACTCCGCACGCCTGGAACATGCCGTCCAGCAGTTGGCGGTGATTTAGCTTTATCACGTAGTCCCCAATGTCCAGGGTGTCCAGGATCTCGGCCACAATCTTGACGCACTCTGCGTCCGCCAGCATCGGGTCGTAGGTGCCGGCAATGTCGAAATCGCACTGATAGAACTCACGGTAGCGACCCTTGGTCATTGCCGGATTGTCGCGGCGATACACCTTGGCGATGTGGTAGCGCTTGATGCTCGAGATCTTGTTCATCGCCAAGTACCGGGCCAGCGGCACGGTCAGATCGTACCGCATCGAGAGGATCTCGCCGCCCTGGTCCTTCAGGTCGTAGATCAGCTTTGAGTCCTCGCCGTACTTGCCGGTTAGCACTTCCTGTGGGGAAAAAGGAACAAATAGGGTTAAAAAAGAGACAAGGTGAAGGCTCCTACCATTTAATTGAATTTAAATGAGAGATAAAAGTGAATAAAACCTAACTTATTTGATATTTGTAATCTATATTTTAACATATCTAAATATAAAACAATTTCAGAAGCCTATCTTTGAATTTTTATGTCATTTTTGCAATTTGTTTACATCATTTCTTTGCATACTGCATAACCCTCGGTTAATTGTCAAACAAGTAAGAAAGCTATAGTCGAGAGTGCTCGACTGTGAGATACCCGGTACCTAAACGTTTGCGCTTCAAACTAAAAGGCAACTTAAAATTGTACATACATAACATTGTACATACATACATTGGCGCCATTATATCGCGCGGCCAAGCTCGAATGCGCCACCTGTCGGCTACAGCTTGCAACAGCAGTGCCTTAGGGGAATGTGTTAAAATTCTAACCTTATTGCTAATATCTCCCATGTTTATCATCCGATTTTACTGAAATTTTCAGGAAACGTCCGCTCTATCTTATTTATTTATTGTATCTATTAACTTTAACCCGAAAATAACGAGTATAGCTTATTTTACGTTTTTTATGATTTTTGAGGGCGCAGGTGGGCGTGGCCAAATTTTGAAACAAACTTGATCTGCGTGCAACAGATTCCAATGTTGTCACCAAATTTGATAACTCTAGCTCTTATAGTCTCTGAGATCTGTTGTTTCACACGGACGGACAGAGGTTGGCACTAACCCATAATACTCTTGTACCCTATGGGTACCGGGTATAAAAACACTGATTTTGCGAATCTTGTGGCATTATTGGAGGCTAAATAATATAATATTCAAGGCCATTGCTTCTTTATCAGTTGAGTTCAGCGTCAAGTATTTTATAAATAAAATTTGGACAAAACCTTTATCAATATGGTTTGAAAGTACAATAAATAATGAACGCAAAATAAAACGGGAATAATATTATATGAGAAATACTCATAAAAACGTCAGACACAAGTGCGCCACAGGTGGCCATCCGTGTCCTAGTGTTTACCTGCTTTCTGAGATTCGAAGCCCACCTAAAACTTAATCAAGAACACTAAAATAAGGGTAGAGCCAATTAGGCGTTGCAGATTTCAAAATAATTTAAGCCAAAGTGCCCTATTAGTTGCAATCTTTAATCGACTAAAAAGAGGTTCGAAAGACTACCAGCCAAGCCTTCAAGCTCAAAGGCGCCCCTAGTGGCCATTTCTGTTCCTAGTAAAACTCACTCTCTACACCTATCTCTCTCTCACCTATGTATGCATATAGGGTTGCCCTATCATTGATAATCTCACCTTCAGCTCGAAAACGGGGGTGTCGATCGCCTCGCCACCGTGGCGCTTGAACACCTGAATGATCTTGTCCAGGACACCTTGGCGCAGCGTCATCTGCTGGGGCCCATAGTCCCGCGTGCCCTTCGGCGTCTTTAGTGTGAACTTCTGGTTCGTGGGCGGGGCGTCGCCGCCTAGCTTGGCCTTGAGGGCCAGCAGGCGCGCGACCTGCTCATCGATCTGCAACAAGGAAGAGGACACCAGTTAGAGTGGACTTTGAAGGGGGGAGCTCTGGGGGGAGGGGATTGCTTAGATGCTAACCTGATGCAGTTGCTCTTGTTCTTGTTGTTGTTGTTGTGGTTGTTGTTTTTGTTCTTCCAAGGCTGAGCTGGCCCGCCCACCGCCAGAGGGCGCCGTCTGGAACGTTGCACACGGAAACGCAGCACTACAGCGCCACTGGCGGCCAATTGAACGCAACATGTTTTGTTTTTTCTTTCGTTTTTCTTAATTTTTTGTTCTTTTTTCTTATTTAAATTTTTTTTTGCTCAAAATTAGCAACAACTTTCTTTTGCAACTTTTCTCAAACCTAATTAAACAACTACAACAAAAATAAACCGATTAAAGTCTGAGCGTTTCGTTTATTTTTCATAGTTGACTTAGTTTACAACTAGTTCGTGTTAGTGACGAAAGTTGATGTACAAAATAATTTGTGTTAGTGACGAAATGAAGGTATGTGCCAAAACCAATGTGCATGTTAGTGTGATTATGGGTGTGTGTGTGTGTGTGTGTGTGTGTGTGTGCAGCTAATAACAATACAATTATTGCGTTCCATTGACCGTCAGCGCTGATTACTTGTTTGTTACTTCTCGTTTTGAAACAAGTTTTTCGATTTGAATTACACTTTTTTTTTTTTTTCTTTTCTTTTTTTTAGCACTTGAACACTTGGAAAGGGGGAAACGGAAAAAATTTCAAAGTGACGCGATTTAATGGAATCTTTTACCCCGCGGGTTCAAGGACATTCCCACACATACACAAGAGCACACAGGCGCAGAAAGGGTTAACTGGGGAACCGTTGCCGAAAAAGATTCCTTCGTCGCACATTGCACTCCGCTAGAGGGCGCCAGCCCCGGGGTAACAGCTGATCGTGGCGGCCATTATAACTGCACACTCACACAAACTTGACATTTAGCTGCGGGTTTCTCGCATTTCTTATTAGCTAAATCATATGTTGCAGTTGGATGTTGTCTAGCAGGTTTAATATAATCGCTATAACCACCATGTGCCTTTTTGTTCCACGTTCATGCCTCCTGCTTGACCAGTCGCTCTCTTTATATCTCCTGGTCTCTATCTCGCTCTCTGTCAGTCAGTCAGTCGGTCATAGAGCACTCAAACACACGCGCGCACACGCTACACAATAAGCAGAGTCTGTGGACGGCAGTGCTGCCAGCTTTCCAAGCGAATTTTAAGGCATGCACTTGAAATAAATCAAAATAATGTGCTTCCGAAAAAGCTTAGATGTACGATAATTTTAAAAATCTTTCAAAATCGGAATGTAATTCAAAAATTAAAAAATAATTATTATTATTCCTCCATGTTTATAGCGGTTTGGAAGCTGGCTAGAATACCGCTAGATCTGCGGCAGCACTGGTGAGCGGGAGCCATGCATTTTTCGTGTGGCAATGTAATGGGGGCGAGAGCGAGACACCAACAACAACAGAGTAACACGAATGTGAAAGTTTGCAGAGCGCGCGCTCTTTTTCTTTCCATTTTTTTTTCGTGGCTCTCTGTTTTGTTGCATTCAATCTAATTACTGCGAAATTCAATAAATGGTAAATGGAATCGGCAATGCCAACGCAGCATTTGTGTCTGATGATGAAATGCCACCGCTGCGATGTGTCATGGGCAATGGCTTTGGTATGGGGTTCAATTGGGGAATTCGCTGATGCTGATGATGAAAGGAGGGCAAGCAATTACAGCAACAATTGCACTTGTTCGTGTACACACACAATGACGACACTCTGCGCAGGATGTGGTGCGGGGGATGTTTGTGTGTGAGTGCAGGAAATGGACATGGACGTGGACCACTGACCTTATCCTTGGACTCCTTCGCTGCCTTCAGTTGACGGACGAGATCGCCTTGCACTTTGATTTGGTCCAGGATTTGCTCGCGCGTATCACTCATATTCCGTTGTCGGGGCCGCAAAAAGCACAACAAGCTGACGACAATCCTAGCAAGCGGCGGCAGGTGGGCGCGCGGCTTATCAATTCGATTTGGTTTTTGTGGCTTTTAAGATTTTCGCGATTTAACTGCGATTTTCCCCAGCCTCAGCTGCTTTTTTGCTGCCAAAAAAAAAACTACACGCGGTGCTCGGTGCAGCGTGACCGCGCCGGACAAATCGAAAACTACCATTTATCCCTCAAAAATATACTAAATTATACGATTTCTTATTTCAGAATATACCACTAAAATACCATAAAAATGTCAGTTAAAACGCGGGAATATTTGAATTGGGTATACAAATATATAAAAGGTATTGATAAAAAAATAATTACTTATTATATATAGAAGTACGTAAGATAAGTTAATATTTTTTTAAATTCATTTTATATTTCAAAATCAATATTTCGATTCAAATTATGGAAATCCTTAAAAAGTAATTGAGTATCATTTGTATATTCTTACTAATTTTTAAACAAGTCAAGTTTCTAAGTTTCCATTTTACATTTTAAAACCAATATTTAAATTCAATTTCTTTATTTTTATATCATCGATGTATCGGCAATAAACATAGATCAGGACGAGAAACAGCATAGAGATATAAACTGTTATAAAAAGGTTGAAGACCCGGATGAAAAACATAAAACTGGCTGGTGAAAGACGTTCATGCGGGCTTACGACGCATTTTTACGAGCTTTTCCACGTTTTTCACGTAGGCAGTGGTCGCGGAAAACAATGGAAAACACTATCGATGACATCGCCAGAAACTGTCATAAAAGCAGCTAAAAATATCGATAAAAAGGTGCCGAACTTAACTAACTATCGAAAAGCTTATCGAGGACTCGATTTTAAATTTAAATTTAAATTTAGAAATCTGTAATCAGTTAGCATTTGTCAGCACGCCATGAAGTTTACTTCGTTCACTTCATTCGACACAGACATATTTTCACAATGTTCGACCGAACAGACAGCACCGGAACACACACTCGAGCGATGAACAAATCCCAGAAGGGGATTACAAAGGTGAAGCGGGGAAAGCAGCGACACATCACACACACAACAGGAACACACCACACAACACGGCACACACACGGCAAGACGCGGCAGGATATGGTGGAGGCGGAAATGGAGAAGTCTCGCAAGGCCGTCGAACAAAAACTAATCAGTCTTTCGTTAACCAATCAGGCCACAGCGCCGATTCGTCCTGGCAAGCGTGGCTCGAAGGGAACTGCAGTAGGAGCGGCTGGGCCAGTAGTAGGCACCGCCGGAGGCGGAGGCGGAGGAGGAGGAGAAGGCGGTGCCAACCGGCGCAAGCACAGCAAGAAGCAGGGAGAACCGAGAGCCAAGCCAGAGTTTATATTAGATGAGCCGTCACACGAGAAGCCGGAGAAAATCGAAAGCCGCATTCGAGGCGGATACAATGGTGAGTGATCGATCTGACATGGTCCTGGGGGCTTAAAAAGGGATAGGGCAAGGATAAGAATAGCATTAATTTCTATATTATTTGAATTAAACGAGTTTAAGGGAATAAAATCAAATGAAAATCGGTTTTGGGCTCCCCATTTGCTTACAGTTTTTCTGGAGTCACCCCGTCGGAACGGGCTCACTCCCCGCGACTATGCCGCCGAGGCCGAGCTGGCTGCCGTGCTGGCGGCCCAGCGCAATGCCGGCGGATCGAACTCCAAGATGGGCGGCCGGATGCAGGAGAAGACCGGGGACGCAGACGCAGATGGTTCTGACCAGCTGGCACCGGTGGGCACGTACGGACCCCTGGGTGGCCATCCCCGCTACAAGTGCGGCGAGTGCGGGGCCAGGTTCCACGTCCGCTCGCTGCTGGGCGCACACCGTCGCACCCACGACGATGACTTCAAGGTGCGCTTCTGCGGACGTATCCCAAGGGACAGCAACACCACGCTGACCGCCAGCAACCAGTGCAAGTTCTGTGACCGCAAGTTCGACCTGGTCCGCACGCTGCACATCCACCAGCTGACCCACTGCAAGAAGATACCGCCGCAGCTGCGTCGCAAGCTGGCCTACACGGAGCTGGCCCACGAGAAGAAGGCGCCGCTGCCTAGCTTCCAGCGAAACATACACCACAGTCACCACAGCCATCATAGCCACCGCTCGCACCGTCATCATCACAACAAGGAGGAGAGGGCACGGGACCGGGAGCTTAAGTCCTTGATGACCACTCATGGCATGAAGCATCCGCTGCTGCAGCAGACGGAGGAGCTGACCAAGACCATCCTCCAGTCGTCGGCACAGCACGAGCGCTGGCGCTAAGCCCAGACACTGTCCGCTGTTCCCCGCTGTCCGAACCAACGCTTGCTTCAGAGGATCAAAGAAACAAAACAGAAAACGGACAAAGAAAAGGAAATGTCAACAGGATCAGATCACGACAACACACCCTATGTAATTACCGTTTAGGCGTTGAACAGTCACATGTAAATTAAAAGTCGCCACAATTTGGATGAAGTCCAAATTATTCCTTGTACATAAAATGAGTGAGAAAAATTAAACGACCTCCGCTCTCGATATTCAAGTCATCGTTGACATTCTTGTAGTTGCCTGAGTTGAGCGTTGGGTATAGTGCTGGACAGGAGTGTTGACCGGGGTTCTGACTCGCTAGAACCCCGGTCAACACTCCTGTCCAGCACTATACCGTAACCATCGTGTTTTAGAATTGTGAGAGTGCTTAATGGAATTTACATAACAAATTACAAATTAATTTGTAATTAATTATTGCAAACTACAGAAGCAATGAAAATACAAGCCTGTGTTTGTTTCCTAATCTCAAAAGTAGATCATACAGCTATTGCCAACTAATTAGAAAGATGACTATGGTGGTGGTCTTTGTATCGATAAGAAGCCAAACGAGAAAGAAAGCTAACTTCGGTAAACCGAAGTTGGTATACCCTTGCAGTCTGTAATTGGATCATTGAAAATCGAACCATTTTAGTAATGTTGAAAAAACATCGAATTTTGTAAATTTTACATTTTACATGTAGAATTTTACATTTTCATATAAATGGACCGATCGATTCTATGGCAGCTATATGATATAGTGGACCGATCTTAATGAAATTAAAACCGTAATTCTAGAACCTTAAAAAACTGCTATGTCTTAAAATTTATAGAAATTCGTTGAAAAACAGAGAAGTTAAATTTTTTTTTACATTAATTTCGCCATCATTCCTATGGCAGCTATAGGATATAGTAGTCCGATTTCGGTCGTTCCGACATATATACTGCGTGCTAAAGAAATAAGACTATGCTGAAAATTTCAGCTCGATAGCTCAAAAACTGAGAGACTAGTTCGCGTAGAAACCGACAGACGGACAGACGGACAGACGGACAGACGGACAGACGGACA